>SNQJ01S0035862.1:20842-59231 GCA_010110895.2 Picea sitchensis | reverse complement strand
GGAATGTGACGAAAACAGTTCCATTGCGTCTGTCTCGTCTTCCTGATTCCGGCGGTATATTTACTTTGTCAAATGGACGTCGTATGAAGAAGATATCGCGATCTGTTCGCCAAGCCAAACAGGCAAAAATTTGATGCTGACTGTACATGTCCGTATAGTCCGTACAGTCCGTACGGTCTGACGTGGCAGGGTCATACAGACCGTACGATGATGATGTGGCAATTGTTTATTGGTTGATTGTTGGCGATTTGGGTGTTGACACGTGTCCGGTTGGTATCAAATGATATGAGGACATGTGGCCCAATCCATGGGCGCCACGTGTCCCCCTCATTATTTGGTTTATGTTGTTATATAAAATGTAATGGTAGTCCGCGGGGTTCGACCCCCGGACCTCCCCTACTATGTAAAGACTTCACAACCTTCCGCTAACCACCATGCCGACCTTTGTTCCTCGTTTCATATATCAACGCGCATATATTTAAACTTGATTGTTGTATTCAATGGAAAGGGGGGCGGGTCGGGGCTTAGCCCCGAACCGTGGTTTCATTCCACAACATATGACCATGTTAAATGTAATATAGTCGATCGTTTGGTATGCGCACGCGATTTGAAATTTAACCCTTGGTCATATAAACGTGTGCCATATGACTTGGAGCGCGGGGGTTAGTTGCACGGTTTGGGAACGACCTAACCACCATTGCCTAGCGCGCGGTCATATGCTCTCATACGCCCAGGTGTCGAGGCGGGTAGGGGCTGGAGCACCCTTAACCGTCCTACGGTTTGCACCGTTGGCGTGGTTGCGCTCGGTGCTGGGTTTTTGCGCTTAAAAGAGTGTGTGATCCAGGTTCATTCAAGGGGGGTGCGAATTGTAGAACCAGAGACAGCAAGCTTGAAGAGGGAGACTTCCAGGAGGCCTAAATTCTTCATTTTTCGACCGATTGAGGTGCCGAAAGAGCCCAGACAGGGGTTTTGGGATGCTGGGAAGCCATTGGAGTAGTCGGTTTGTTAGTTTGAGCATTGTAAGACATGTTTTTGAGAACTTTTTGAGCAATTAATAATAATGATCCATTGGAAGTTGGACCAGGAGATGTAGCCCATAAGAGGGGTGAACTCCTTTATCAATTGTTGTGCTTATGTGTTTATGTTCAATGTTTATGTTGCTATCTATGTGTAATTTGCATAAGTAATCCTTTAATTTATGTGTTGCAAACTGATCCTTTTGCTTTAAACACATAACATTCACTTGCAATAAGTTTTTCAAGTTTTTCAAGTCTTCTTCATTTTTAGATCACCTTGATATATAATGAAAATATGTTATTTTTCTAATATTTAATCATAAATTCACTTATAATACTAAAATGAATAAAGTGGAAAATAATAATTTGAAACCCAAATGTATTTATGAAAATGGTATGATGGAAGGTTAATGGGATGATGAAATGTAAGGAATAGTGAAGGAAAAGGTGGATGAAAATATGACATATATGAGGCCCAACACTAATAAAATCAAAATATATGATATATCTTTGCAAAAAAATTTAAAAATGTGGTACCCAAAAATTGTAAACTTTTTAGGGTGTGTTGTGCACTCAATAGGTGGAAAGGGGTTAGGAGGGAAATAGTAACCCTAGTATGAGGTAGATCTTTGCATGGCATAGTGACTAGAGGGGGAATATAATTTTGGAGGTTGTAGGCCTCCATAGGCATCATTACAACCCCCATGGGAAGTGTTTGGACCACTACATGAAGCTTTAGGTCTGCCATAAGGTGTACTTGGCCCCCATAAGATGTGATAGGCCCACCATAATGGTTTTCCATGGAGATTGGTTTAGGGGGACATTGACATATTTGTAAACTACGTCATGGTGGAATTTACTAACATTATAATACCATTTTGGTAGTGCAATTCCCTTAGTGTTGAAGGTGGTTCATTTAAAGGATGCCTAGGGTCCCATAGATGATGTTGTGCATATAGGATTGTGAATAGATAAGGTCAAATACTTGGGATTTAGGATTTCCTCTTCTTTACTTTCAAGGAGAGTAGTGGCCACATCTTTAGCAAAAGTAGGAAGAGGGAATTTGAAAAAAACAAGTCCATGAGGAGTTTTCCATCTAGGTCAATTTTATGAAGTCTCCTACTACATCATTGCTTGCGAATATGATATCTTATGTGTTGGAAATGGTTTGTTGACATATAGTAATGATCTCGACTCTAGTTTCATGGTGAACAAGTAATTGAAAAAATGTCAAAAATTCTTTGGTTATAAAGTCAAAGGTGGTGTATGTGGCATGTGCCAATGACGATATCAACATACAACTTGGCCATAGTCATGAGGATGTGTAGAAATATTATAATTTGGATGGAATCCTCATTGATGCTATGGAAGGAGCACCATATATGAAAAGTCATCACATGTTTGATAGGGTCATCTCCAACTTGACCTTCGAATTTAGGGATATCCAATAGTAATTCGGTAGTCATGGTTGGCTAATCTAGGTCATGCAAAATAGGGTCATTAGTGAGACGTGTAAAATTTAACGAGTTCAATATAGCCATAAATGGAAAAATCCTCTTAGTATGATGAGAGTGGGAGGTGGAAGTTAACTAGACCCAGACATGCTGGAAAAATGTGTAATGGTGCTAGATGATTGTGCGGAACAAGATGGGATACCTTTGACCAAAGGAGAAAGACCGTGAATTCAAAGAGAATGCCAATGGTGGTAAGGGTTCACAATAGTGTCAAAGGTCCTAACTCTTAGGTTCTAAATTAAATCAAATAGTTATTTAAAATAAGTATACTTAATAAATGTGTCTCCAAAATAATGTTGCAAAGGGTAACAAAATGGTTGCAATTTGGTAGTTCATTTGGTGAACAATGTGTTTCCAAGTTTATTTTCAATGTTGATAAAGATGGTTTTGGTGACAAGTTTCCCATTTATGAAAGAAAAAGTAAAATGCAAATCTTGAACACATGCTAGAAAATCTCAAGCAAACCATAATACAAAAAGGACCTTGATCCAAATGCACCTCCAACAAAGGTGATGAAATACATCGATGCAATAAGCCAAGTGAAGGAGAAAAAGAAGAAATTTATGGTAACCACCACCCTAGGGGATGAAATCTGAGAGGAGTGATGCACATTTTTCCTTGGATACCCTTGCAATCTCTATGATAAGTCACCTAAGTGGTGGACCTAAGATGTGCCACTAGGTTGCCCCTTCACAAGAAGTGGTTTAGAGGTATAGAATCATTGATCAATAATGCACAAATATATATGGGAGGAGGCCCATACATCTATAGTATGATCTCATATACAAAGATATGCCCTCGAATACACCCTCACTATTAAAGGACTTCTCTCCTCACATAGTGAACTTATAGTTTCAAACATTAAATATCATGAAGTGTTTTTGAACCAACTACCTCTAAGATCCTAATCTAATATAAATGTGGTATTTTTTTAATAAAATGTAATATCCTTTTGTTCACTACACCCTATCATAAATTGATGTTAGTGTAGGGGTCATACGCTAGAAATTTTTCAAAAATCATTTGATTACAAGATTAGATTAAGTGATTCTTTTTAAGGGTTGCTTGCTTATTATGGTAATTTTTGTCTGCAAGGGTTGTTGAACTTAAAAATTGCAAAAAAAGAAAATGAAAATTTATTAAAAACAATTAAAAGAATCTTCTCTTGTTTATTCCAATTCCTTTTTTACTATGTGTAATTTAATGAAGTAGTAGTGTTTATAGGAAAATTTTGAAGTGTAATCTAGCACCCTTAAAGAAAGAAGCCTAAAAAACACATGTTTGACACACATGTGCAAGAAATAGAGACACATAAGCACATATGTATGACTATGTTCAAGGACTTGTGCAACTACCTAAATGAAATTTTGTGACTATCAGAGGTTTAAGGACACAATAGCACTGAAACAAAATTAATCAGAGCACATTTTTTCATGGAGGGAAAAAAACACAAATTTGAAAAATTGAAGCTTCTCGAGTGTGTGTTAGGGCTAACAAACAAGATAAAATAGGCTATGGAGTTTTAAAAATCACTTTAAAATGGACAACATATCCTAAATCAAACCAAGGAAGATATTTATGAACTCCTCCCTGGTACAATCACCATTTGTTGTTAAGTTATTTGTGCACTAAGTGGCCAAATGAACCCTCTTTAGCTAGTTGGAGAGCTAAGGAAAAAATAAAATAAACAATCTCACAACATAATCTATCATATTCTACCCCTAAGCAAGTATATGAACTAAACTAATGAAACTTCAATAATGAAAAGTTGAAGCGAACCTTGAAGAGATCCTTACAAAGTAGATGGCTTGAAATTTGACTAAGAGGGGGGAACTAAGTGGACTTTCCACCCCTTACTGGTCCTACAAGCAACACAACAAACCAAACAATCTACTATTTCCTACCAAATATTATTATTCTAAGTTGTTAGCTGAAAAAACAAATGAAAATGAATTCATGTAACAACAAGATATTGGGGTGGGGGAGAAAACAAGGTCTTTGTATCCACCAATGGAAAAAGGTATACAAAATTGGAATTTAAAATTGAGAAGTATTAAATATCACCTCTAATACTCTCTCTTTAGGAGGATCTTAATTTCTCAAATAGGACTTCTCTCACAGATTCTAAAACAATTTCAACAACCTTTCCCCATATGAAATTATCATATGGAGGGTAAATTTAAGCATTGGAACTCTAAGGAAGCTCAAAATAAGGCTTGGAGCAAGTGGGATTCACAAATATTGGATAAATTCTTGCAACATAGATTTAACACAACTAATCTTGTTGAAATGGGGGATGGAGATCTCTATTTCTAATTTTTCTTAGATCCAAAAATGAGCTTGAAAAATGAACCACTTCAATGTATATGTATTCACTCCAAGAATGGATAGGGATCCATCAATTGAATTAGTTGGTTTTGCTTGACCCTAAAGGTGCCCGAAAATAACCATGTCATTGAATAAGTAATGGGGCCAACGAATATCACACTACAATAGTGAGCGCATGATTATCAAAGTCTTAAGGGCCCAGTTGCACGCTTATTAAAGGGATAAACATCCAGGTATTCAATTGGTCAAATTGATAGTTGACTTTCAATTTTCATTTATAGTTATATTATCCTCCAAGATTTTTATTAACGCATAAACTCTATTTGGAAGTGATACATGATGTACTCTATAAATGGAACTCAAGTCTTATAACCAAACAGAAGTGGGGTCATGACACAAAGAAACATGAGGGATGCCATAATTTCATAAGAATCTAATTAAAGAGGAAAATGCTTTAAAGACTCACAAAAAGAGTGAATACTTCTAAATTTCAAAGGATGGTTTCTCAAGTATAAGGGAAGAATTTGTGTTTCCAACATTGTTAAGATAGAAATATTTGTCTTAAGGAAGTACATTATGTAGCTTCATCCTAGATATTAGAAGATGATAATTGATTTGAGGAAGAAATAATGTTGGACAAACATGAAGAAATATATAGATGAGTTTATGTTGAATGTTTGGAACATCAAATGGTAAAAGAAAAACATCAATATCATGTTGATTTCTTACATCCATTTCCCATTCCATAATAAAAATGGGACAAAATCTTTGTATATTTTTTTGCATGCTTTCCCAAGACAATAAGGAAGGATGATTCCATTATGTTGGGCATGGATTTCCACTAGAGGTCAATAGGTTCAATGAAAAGGAGGTGTTTTTATATCCCCCTCCATTGTTCAATTCTTTGAAATGTGGTTGGTGCACTCCTTGAAGGGGGGCATTATTTAGCATTTAAACCATCACGGTTGTTAACTCAAATCGATTGCTCACACATTCCATAGTTTAAATAATTCCACACCTCTTGATGGGTGTGGGTGCTTGTCATTTAATTATTAAGGAAGCATCTAAATATTTCCCTGGCGTTCATGGATAGACTCATCATGTTTTCCTATTTCATCTTCTATAAACTACTTACAAGGTTCAAAATATTACATATTTATTTATGAAGGAGATTTTTTGTTAATGGAATTCCCAAAAATATTGCTTCATTTAGAGACATAAAATTCACTTCTAATTTTTAGAAATCATATTTCAAGCTATGGGTGCCCAACCAAAATTTGTATTTTTCTTCAAATGCATATGATGTGTGTTATGATGTGTGTGATAGACAAGTCATTTAAGTGATAAAATCACCTCCATCTTGTTGATATTGCATACAATAATATGAAAATAATGGTTTTCATGTGTCCCTTGTAGGAGTCCTTTTGAGGCACTTTACAAAATCAAGAGTAACATTCCCTTGAGTTGGCATGATCCAACAAGCAAGATCTTGATCGTGCTAGATATGTTGATTGATATTAAGAACAAGTTTACAAGATTAGGTAACACTTGGAGATGACATAAAATTGTTAGAAAAGTTATCTAGATGTTCATTGGATTGAGAGGAACTTCTCACTAAGGGATCATGTGTTCTTACATTTTAAACCCAATAGGATTTCCTTCAAGCTTGATAATTGTACCTAGATATCCCCCATAGCTTGTTCCATGATATAGATATCGAATATTGTTTCAAGGGTTAGTTGCATATATGCCTCTGTTACCGCCTAAATTTAAATCACATTTTGTCTTTCACTTTCTTGTTGAAGAAGTATGTATGTGATCTTAATCATATTATTGGTTAGTATATGATTTAGGTGGAACTAGAAATAATGTTCCAAAGAAAACATGTTTACGTCCTTGACATAGAGGTTTTCATGATTCATATTTGAACTATTTGAGGTCTAAGTAGAGGTGAAGGCATTACAAACCTAACAAGAATACTTATGAAATGGATGATGTTATACAAAAGCAGTTCCTATTTTTTTGTGTTTGTTGAAAAAGGTTGCAATAGTGTCAATGCTTCTTATAAGGGAGAGGGGTTGTATACTCCATTTTTGTTTCCCTAGTCTATGATATTGGCCATGTGAATATTAATAATTTTTCCCTTAATGCATTTGAATAGTACAACATGCATATAGTGTAGTGCTTATATCAAGAGTGAAATTCCATATGCATCATAATAAAATAAAAACTAACCTATTTCCGAAGGAAGATAATAGTGGAGTGACATATGTGTTTTAATATCAATATTGAGGGTGACATATGTGTTTTGAACTCAACCTTTCCTCTAAATAGTCATATGAGGATGGGAAGTATACCCCTTTATCTATTCTATTATTTTTGCACACCTTACATCACTTTTCCTTACATGTTTAGTTGCATATGGGCCTCTCTTACCACCTAGTGTTTGTTTCATATGGGCTTGTATTACCACATATTGTTAAAGAACATATTGTTTTTCATGTTTTATTGTTAAATAAATATGTACATGATCATAATCATATTATTGATTGGTATATGGTCCAGGTGGAACTAGACAAAGCATTCTAGACAAATCCTATTTGCATCCTTGATAGGGGAGTTTCATTCTCTAGAGTTGAATGATCATCCAAGGTTGAGACACTGCAAACCTAATTAGACTACTTAGGAATTGGAAGATGTTATGTAGGAGCAATGTCCATTTTCATTTGTGTTTGTTGGAACATGTTGCAATAAGGTCAGTGCTTCTTTTAAGGGACATGGAATGTATAATCCACTTTGGTTTCCCTATTCTATGATATCAATCATGTGAATATCAATATTTATTTTCTTAATGTATTTTAATAGTACAAAATTCATATGATTTAGTTCCTATATAAAGAGTAAAATTCCATATGCATCATAATTAAATAAAAACTAAGATATTCCCTAAGGAATATAATTGGGGGGTGGGCTCAATGTTGGGGGCGATATATGTGTTTTGAGCTCAATTATTCCTATAAATAGTCATATGAGGAAGTGAAGTGTACCCTCCTCTCTCTTTCATTCTTATTATAGTCCTTGCAACATATTTCTCATTCCATACCCATATTGAATACACCTAAGTGAGATTGAATACATTTGAGAAATATTGGCAGTATAAGAGTAGGTTTATGGATATCCAATTCAAATACAAGTGATAAATATTTAATATTGTTGAGAGAGATTGAATACAACCGAGAGAGCTCAAATATAGTTTTAGAGTGGGTTTATAGTTACTTAAATTGAATACAATTAAGAGAGATTGAATACAATCTAAGGGTGATTTTATGGATACCAAACCCAAATACAACTAGGATTGAGAGCAGCTTAAATATAATTGAGAATGTGTGTGTAGATACCCAAATCTAATATGGGATTAGCAGTGGATGAGATACAAATTTTATTGGGTTTATGGATACCCAACTTAAAATAGGGTTGTCCCTATTCACAATACCTCACTTTAATTTGAACAATATGCCTTGGGAAGAAGGAATTACATCATGACTTCCCCTATTAATGTTGAACGTGAGCCATATAGAAAAAATATAGTGCACCCCTCTCCCCTCCCCTTGAATTTTGTATCTCCCATGCAAACATGGTTCCATAGCCTAGTAAGGGTGGCCTCTAGAAAATCTATAGAAGAAGGGTTCACTAAATCATGTTGGTCAATTAAAGGTACAAAGAGTGTCAAATATTGTCCCTAAAAATTAAGATGTCAAAAAAAGTACTTCCAAAAAACACCAACATCATAATATAGAAAGAATATATCAATGAAATATGTTTGGAATCATCCACACAATCATTTACAAAATATATTAGGACAAATATTATGAACCTGTGAGTAAAAACTACATCAAATAAGGAGAGAAAGAAAGTATGTTACCCATGAAATAAAATGGTCATACACATGTAAATATCACTATGAAACAAATCCAATAGTTGAGAAGTATGCCTCATATCACAATAAAAAAAGCATCCTCTATAAATCACCAACTCGTAGAGAAAAGAGATCATATCCAAATGTGGTGGGGTCGAATATAATATCACCATTGTTGATGTTTTTGTAGCTTCCATAGGTATTCCCATAAGAGGCCTTGGTATCAGGCATGTGGAAATCCTCATTGCACTTTTGTTTCAATGAAAACGCCCTTGGAATGAAGATGGGGCTTCATGGGATTGATGATGGGATTTGTGGGCTTGTGTAGGGGCTTCAAACCCACATGTGTGTCTAATTTGATGTTGAGTTTGAATGAAGGGGTTTCTAAGTAACCTAGGGGATTAAAACTCAAACATTAGACATGTGTAAAAGGAGATTAATTGCAAAGGTGAAACATAAGATTTTGGTGACACTTATCTTGGATAGTTATTGTGTGGTAACCTCATTCCATTAAAGGAGAGAGGTTGCTAGGCCTCAGATATGCAATCTTTCTTGTCTTGGGTAGGTAAGGAGGGACCAATTTATACGGTAGAAAGAGGCTTGGCCAGCAAGGAGAGAGAAAACGGTTGTCTTGGAGGACTTGGCCAGCATGAGAGAAGGTTGTAACAAGTCCTTGGTAGGATTTCCCTAGCATAGGAGTGTTGGTCGCAGCCTAGGAAAGGCTTGGACAGCTAGGAGAATATTAGATGCAGGTAGTAAGGAGGCTCAAACCAACAAGAGGAGGACACCAACAGGGGTCTAGGTGACTTAGTCTACATTTTTTAGGCAACCACTAATTTTCTAGCAGATAAGGAGTTGTTACAGGTGTGTAACAACAATTGTAGACGCCTAGAACAACAGAGAAAGAAGGATGTTACATGTATGTTACAATAGTCTTCTGGAGTGGCTTTGGGACAACAATTAGAGGGATGCTTGAGGGTTGGACAACACTAGAATGGTATAAAAATCCTAGTAGTTTGGTGAAATATTTTGTTGGAAGGTTTAGGGTCAGCCATTGGAGTCGTCTTGAGGCATTTAAAGGGATGATATTTTCATCAAGTCTTGTACATTCTCGGGTAGCTTGTAGTAGGCTATCGTATCTTTTTGTAGACTTATGTTGAGATTGTGTAAGGGTTGGTACAAGTGAAGGAGGGTTGAGGGGAGCCGAGAGGGATCATACCCTCACCCTATAGTCACCCATGTGACCAGAGGTAGAGGTAGAGAATGAAAGGGGAAGGTAGGGGGTTGGAAGGACTTTGATGCAGCCTAATAACCTCTACCAAGGATAGTTCAAGGGATGGAAGAACTCAACTAGACTTGTGCAGGAAGTTGTAGAGGAAGAAGAGGGTTTTAGGGGGCAAGGAATTATGTAACCCTTAACCTCAAAACAACAAACTTGGAAACGGAAACCAAGAGGGTTTCAACAGTGTTTGGTAAGTGTCTTTGGTATCTTTCTTTATGTAAAGTTGGGATATTATCCCTGGTATGGTAGCCCATTGTTCTAGGTTTAAGAACAAGTGATTTTGGGCATTAAATATTATGTATACTTATGTACAATTCAATTTTTTATTTATTGTTATTGTCCTAAGTAGTTAGGCACCTCAGTGTGTTTATGTTCACAATTCAAATTGTGTAATATTTGTGTATACCGTTGAGAACCTAGACCAGGGTTGAGGTATGTGTGCACCGATTCTGGGTGCACGCCGAAATCTAACATGGTATCATAGCTAGAGGTTATGACAAGGGAAGTTGGATATGAGTTATTTACACATGTGTTATCTCTGAGAGGGAGTTGTAGTGACTATTGCAGGTAGAAATAGGTTATATGGTCTCTTGTTTGAAACATGGATCATATCATTCAGATGAGGATTTGTGGGCTATTGTAACTTGGTGGTGTGGTAGGTTGGGAGTTTTGGTGGATTGGTGAAGATCTTGGTTCACAGAAGTATGTTTTTTGACTGGTTTCCAACTTCGTGGATGGACTTCCAGTGTTTTTTCATAGTGATTTGTGATGGGTCCAACTCAAGTGCTTTGGCATGGATGAGATAGCTTCATGTGGATGGAATTTTAACGAGATGGAATTTTAACGAGATAGAGTCCTCATCGGGCTGGAGAGTTGCACGTTATCGAGGTGTGACAGTGTATGAGGTATTTGACCCAGGAGGATGAGGAAACTTGCATAGATGAGTTGAGAAGGTATAGAGTGGAATAAATTGAGTGTTCATGCATAGCTTGGGACTGTTTCAGAGAGAGGACACAACTTCAATTGCATCCTATGTAGACATAAAGATTTTTTTTGACCTAGATGATGGACTTGGGTAGAAGTTCATTGGATGGTCATGAATTGGGTAAGCAGGATGATTTCCTTGGAGGATTGCATGGTTCTTATAAAGTAGGAACCACCAACAGATGACAGGAGCACAAGATTTGTTTGAGAGATTCATAGTTTCTGACTCATGTTTTTACATGGATCTTGGTATGGAGACCATGCATGTAGTACGGGGATATGGAATAGTGGTATTCCATATGGATTCAATGGATATGTTGAGAAGTGTCAAATTTTTTATGGGTGCTAGGAGTGTGTTCTCATACTCGACAATTGACGATAATGGCTATGCAGTTTTGTTCTAGGATGGACAAGTGTTTTTCATGCCCAGAGGATCTAGCTTAGACAAAGAAGTGTTCTTGGAGTTAGAGAGAGAAATGTGCATAGGAAAAAGGTCCAATCTATGCGATCCATGACCAGTAGTAGAAAAGTGACCATGGACAGGGAGCGGGTAGCTCTAAAGGTTGTATAGACTAAGAGGGATCCCAACTTCAAAGGGAGTCAAAAAAGTTAAAGGGATATTCAATCGTTCATAGGGATTCAACCTTCAAGTTCATATGCGAGAGAGGATTCTTCCAAGGCTATCAGGAAGGTGTCATGGATTGAGATGGCCAGGCAGGATGCTCAAAAGCAGGAAGCTTCTAGAAGCAAGGTGTCTTCCAAGAAGGGACCATGCCATACATTGGGATTTTCTTCAGTGATAGAAGGAGCATTCATTCAAGTGGATTGAAGAGAAGTTGTGGTAGTGGATCCAATTTGGGAGACAGAACCACTTCCATTATGGGAGATAGATTTACTTATAGGACATATTGGAGTGTGTGGGAATACCTCCCTTGCTAAGATGGAGTTTTGATATTTGTGTATCTTTGAGAGGTATTCCCAAAAGAATCCTTGGTGTCGGGCTTGCGGGAATCCTCGTTGCACTTTTGTTTCATTGAAAACACCCTTGGAATGAAGTTGGGGCTTCATGGGATTGATGATGGGATTTTTGGGCTTGTGTAGGGGCTTCACACCCACATTTGTGTCTAATTTGATGTTGATTTTGAATGAAGCAATTTCTAAGTAACCTAGGGGATTCTAACTCAACCATTAGACTTGTGTAAAAAGGATATTAATTGCAAAGGTGAAACATAAGCTTGTGGTCACACATATCTTGGAGAGATATTGTGTGGTAACCTCAGTCTATCCATGGAGAGAGGTTGTTAGGCTTCATATCTATAGTATTTCTTGTATTGGGAAGGTAAGGAGGGGTCGTGTATGGCAACAAGAGGCTTGGCTAGCAAGGAGAGAGACAACAGTTTTCTTGGAGTACTTGGCTAGCATGAGAGAAGGATGCAACAGGTCCTAGGGAGGCTCTCCCTAGCATAGGAGAGATGACTATAACCTAGAAAATTATCGACCAATTAGGAGAATCCTAGCCACGAGTATTAATGAGACTCGACCCAACAAGAGGAGGACACCAGCAGGGGTCTAGGTGACTCAGCATGCATTTATAAGGAAACCACTAATTTATGTGAAGATAAGGAGTTGTTACAGGTATGTAACAGTAGTTGTAGAGACCTCTAACAACAGAGAAAGAACGATGTTACATGTGTGTTACAACAGTCTTATGGAGTGGCTTTTGGACAGCAATTAAAGGACTGCTTGAGGGTTGGATAGCACTGGAACAATAGAAAAATATTGGTAGCTTGGTGATGGATTTTGAGGGAAGGTTTAGGGATAATATGACATCCTAAACAGTCGGTATTAAGTTCAACCATTGGATTTGTCTTGAGGAATCTAGAGGGTTGATACTGCCAGCAAGTCTTGGACGGTCTAAGGTAGCTAGTAGTAGGCTATGTATATTATAGAAGACCTGTGTTGAGGTTATGTAAGGGATGGTACAACTGAAGGAGGGTTGAGGGGAGTTGGGAGGGATTAGATCCTCACCCTATAGTCACCCATGTGACTGGAGGTAGACGTAGAGAAGAAGAGGGGTAGGCCAAGGGCTGGAATGACTCAGCTACAGCTTAGGAACCTTTGTGAAGGATAGTTCAAGGGTTGGAAGGACTCGTCCAAAAATTTTCAAGGAGTTGTAGAGGAAGAGGAGGGTTTGAATGGGAAAGGAATGCCCTAACCCTCAGCCTTGGGACAACATACTTGGACACGAAAACCATGAGGGTTTCAGCAGTGTTTTGTAAGTGCATTTAGTATCTTTCTTTATGTGAAGTTGGGCTATTTTCCCTAGTATAGGATCCCATTATTATGGGTTTAAGAATAATTTATTTTGGGCATTAAAATTTCTTTGTACTTGTGTATGATTCAATTGTTGATTTATTTCCATTGTGCTATGTAGTTAGGCATCCCAGTGTGTTTATGTTCACGTTTCAAATTGTGCAATATTTGTGTATATTGTTGAGAACCTAGACCATACATGAGGTGTGTGTTCACTGAGTCTGGGTGCACATCGAAAGAATCCTCTATAAATCACCAACTTGTAGATAAGAAAGAACATATCCAAATGTGGTGGGGTCGAAGATGATATCACCACAACATAAAACTAGTAAGACCGAATATGTAAGGTGAACTGTCAAATGTGCACCACAAAGAGATTCCATTAGCTATAAGAACATAATAATAGGAATCCTTCATAAAGTCTTCAAAAGGTTCATTGAAAATACTCAAGGAAAAAACTAATCTGAGAAGGATTTTAAACCATAAAAAATAGATGTCATGTAACTTTGGTTCTACAATCACAAAAACTCAAATATTTTCCCTAAAAATGAAGTTGTCAAAAATAGTACTTCCAAAAAAAACCAACATCGGAATATAGTAAGAATATGTCCAATGAAATATGTTTGAATCATCCGCATAATCATTTATAAAAAATAGTAGGACGAATATTATGAACATGTGAGTAAAAAATGCATGAAATAAGGAGAGAAATCACTTATCTTACATGTGAAAGAAAATGATCATAGGATTGTAAATATCACAATAAATAAAATCATCCTCTAGAAATCACCAACTCATAGAGAAGAAATAACTTATCCAAATGTGGTGGGGTCAAAGATGATATCACCACAACATTAAACTAGTAAGACCCAATACGTAAGGTGCACTGTCAAATGTTCACCATAAAGAGAGTTCATTAGGTATAAGAACATCATAGTAAGAAGCCTTCATAAATTCTTCAAAAGGTTCGTTGAAAAGACTCAAGGAAAAAACTAATGTGAGAAGGATTTTAAACAGTAGAAAATAGATGTCATGTAACTTTGGTTCCGCAATCACAAAAACTCAAATATTGTCCCTAAAAATGAAGTTGTCAAAAATAGTACTTCCAAAAACACCAACATTATAATATAGTAAGAATATATCCAGTGATATATATTTGAATCATCCACACAATCATTTATAAAAAATAGTAAGACAAATTGTATGAACCTATGAGTAAAAATTGCATCAAAGAAGGAGAGAAAGAACTTATCTTACTCGTGAAAGAAAATGATCATAGGCTTGTAACTATATCTATGGAAAAAGAGCCTATTCTAGAATATCACTATAAAATTTGACTTTTCCTAAATCAACCTCTTCAAAAAATTATGCAATATACTCCAGCTATAAAAATAAAGGAGTATTTTGAGCATAGAAGAGGGTTTAAACCCTAGAAAAAACCCTATGGAAACCATAGAAAGAATATTTCCCTTTAAAGGAGTTTTTATGCCCTAGAAAACCTAGGAGGAAAATGTTGAAAAGAGTATGAGAGGTTCACACTCACTCTGATACCATGCTTGGATCTATAAGAGAGATAATAGATCCAATGGAACAAACCAACAAACCCTAAAACTACACAAAGAGAAGATAAACCATCACTAGCACAAAAGACAAATATTCACTAGTGCACGCTATAAAAAAGTGGCATGTGTGTATTTAATGAGAAATAAACCAATGAAATTGGAGTGTAACACTTGAGAGAAAACCCTTTAACAATGTATTACACCATGGAAGAGAGTGCAATGCTAGATATGGTGCTTGTGGGCTAAAAGAATGACTTGTTTGTATAAAAGAGTAATTATAGCTCAATAAGATGTTAAAAATAATTATTGAGTGTGTATACACAATTGAAAAGGTAGGGAACCCTCCCCAAGAGGGATTATGGGCCTACATAATGACTAGGTTAGTCTTGACCACCTAAGAATATAATAAATGAGTGTTGACTAGATTGTTTTTAACCCAAACCCTAGAAACAAGTTAATACACAATAATAATGATTAAAAAGTGAGGTTGGACATGAAGGTATGTGAATATTAGATCATCATTTCAACAACTACAAACCTAATGAGACTACCTAGGAATTGGAGGATTTTATGCTAGAGCAATTCCCAATTATATTTGTGTTGTTGAAAAAAGTTGCAATAAGGTTGATACTTCTTTTGAAGGGGTGTGTGTCAATTTAATTTCTTAAATTGATGTACATTAAATTATCAATCTGGACGCTCGTAATTTTATGAGGTGTTGGAAAAATATATGTAGGACTAGGTAAGAAAACTCTAAGTTATCCTTACTACATTCAAAAGCACTTTATTTGACAAATAATTCCCAGAAATTGAAATCAAGTGTATGAGTATGCTTGGCTCTTTAAACAATCAATTTCAATCCTTTTGATGTTGAATGATCCAGTTAACTTACTCATTAACTCAATTAATTCATGTAGCGTTATCAAACTGAAATATGAAAAAATCGAAATTGCAATGTTAAACCAAATCCAACAAATCTTGTGGTTGTAGATTCAAGTCTTGTGACTTTTAAGTTTCTTAAGATTCTTGGGTTAACAACATCAAAATCGTTGGCAATAAACCAAACACACATGCTACCGTAATTGTGTTTTTCACACGTGTTCATCATGCTAGAAATTGAAATCATAAACAAATGAGAGTAAAGGTAGCAATAAATTGAAAGTGTAAACGAATGAAGGCATAAATTAAATATTAATTTCAAGAAAGCAACCAACGATATGAATTGAAATAATGACATGCTTAAATACACAATTAAATATATGAACTGCAAATAATAATTACACCTACATAAATAAAAATAAATATGTAGGGTATACTAGAGAAAGAGGGGTCTACCTCTTCCAGCACACTCTGCAAGAAAACTATTGATCCAGGTGGATATTGGTGGCCACCCACCTATTCCAATTGGCTCTTATTGACAATTTTTAGTTCAACACGTTATTTTGTACTTCTTTGTAATTGTGGGTTCTACACTTACGGGGTTGTCTGAATCCCAACACATATTCCAGGTAGATATTGGTAGCCACCCACCTAATCCAATTGGCTTATTTTGGAATTTTTCATGTCAGTACATATTTTTGTACTTCCAGGGTTGTTTTGGGGCCCTAAACAGTGTTTTTTTGGCTTGCCACCGTCAAACTATAGACAAAGTTAGATTTTGACAGCATAATGTGTAGTTATTGGAAAGACATTTCCAACGGTCTATCACGCTCCTGAAACGGAGGTTGTATGAAAAAGTTACGAACCCAGGAAGTTGAGGTACCAACTTACCCATCGGGGCCCACATAACTTTTGGCGTTTCATCTCCTATGGTTAGGTTTTTGGATGTCTATGGTTTTGGAATTCATGAGTAATGTTAGAAAGGCCTCTGGAGCCTCATTGTAACCATTCTTATCAGACCGATGCGCATAGCAACCACATCTCTTTTTAGATATAGCTACCACCATTTGAGCAAGTTGTTTTAGTTTTACAGTTTTACAGTTTCAATCTATTTTATTTATTCAATAGAAGTTATTTTTCATTGGATATATTTTGTTGGTATTCGTATCTCTTTGCTATGGTTTTCAATCTGTTATTCATTTCGTTCTGCTCATAAATCTGGATCAGTGATATCATAGTGGTCTTCTCTTCAAAAAAAATTCTTTGTGCATGTCCCCGACAAGATCTGGGTAAGAAGCTGGGAATCGAACCAGTCGATCCTTTGCAAGATAGGCTATGCCGAACCCAACCAAAAATCATGGGAGACAAGACGAAATATGATGGAGCAGGAGATCCTTTTAAAATGTTTCTCAAGGAATCCCTTCTGCGACAAAGGAACAAGATGATGGAAAACTTTGCACAGATCCTTCGACGGCTACCCACAGGAGATGCATATTCATCAAGCGGCCACGCAAACCCTTCAAGGTACAAGTAAATTTTGACATTCCATTATTTGAAGGACAGATAGATGCGGATGCTATAGATAAATGTTTGAATCTGCTCGAAGGGTATTTTTCAGTCCACAATTTTTTCGATAGGGAAAAGATTACTTTTGCACTCATCAAGGTCATCCCCCATGTTAAGGACTGGTGGGATACGTACTCTAAGCAAAGGGCCACAGAGGAATCTGCAATATTTTTGGTCTCCCCCACTTGGGATTCCTTCAAGGATTCCATTAAAGAACAGTACTACCATGTTGGAAGCTACGAGGACCAATACACAAGATGGAGCACGCTGCGTCAAGAAAGGGACCAGATAGTATCAGATTTCACCAATAATTTCCATACTCTACACACCAAATTGGGTATCAAAGACTTTGAACGACATATGGTGCTCAAATACCACATTTGTATGCACATATACATCCAAACAGAAATGGATTTTCTAGACATTGCATCATTAGGTGCGGCTTATAAATATGTTGTCAAGATCGAGCAAAAATTTAAGAAGAAGAGGTGAGATTTTGGACCTGCAAATTCCTCACAACCAAAGCAGGGAAAAGGTGGCCCCAACCCACCAAACAAGGGACAGAGAAAAGATGGACGCTCTCAATAAAATCATTCCAAGACGCAGCCCAAGAAGGGTAATTATAAGTCAAAGAAGGACATGGGAAAGTGGTGTGAGTACCATAAAATCCCTTGGCACAACACCAAAGAATGTCACTCCAAGAAGTCATTGGTGGTCGAGCTGAAAACTTCTGAGTTAGAGGCAGATTCTGACTCTGAATCAAATCCAAAAAGTGGGAAGCAGATCATCGATGTAGAACCCAGTGCCAATGTCACTACCACCAAATTCCATCCAAACGACTTCGAAGAACCAGAGGAAGGGGAATGCCTTGTTCACTCACAAATGTGGGTAAAAGGGACTCTGTTTCATTTTATTATTGATAGCAGCAGTCAGAAGAACTTGATTTCAGCAGAGGTCGTCAAGTGGATGGACCTGCCAATAACACCACACCCGCATCCCTACACCATCGGCTGGCTTCACTAAGGACGATATCTCCATGTCATACAACAGTGTCATCTTCCCTAAAACATCAAGCCCTTCAAAGACGAGGTGTGGTGTGATATTTCTCCCCTTGAAGTTTGTGATGTTATTTTAGGAAAGCCATATTTGTGGAAGCAACATGATGTGTATGAGTCTAGACCCTGTAGTGTTATTATTACTTAGGGTAGACAATTGTATAGGATACCATAGGTAGCACCACCTACCGTTATTTATGTAATCTTTGCTAAGCAATGAAGTAAGGTCATTTCACAGACCGAGAATTTCATCTTCTTTGTGATTCATGCTCGCAGTAAGCAGAAGGTCATTGCCACATATGTGACCTCTACACAGAGACTCTCTTTGCAGTAGAAGCAAGTGGACGGTATCATGGAATAGTACAGATACATCTTCTCCTCACCCATCAGGGTACCAACACACTACCAAGTCAAGCATCCAATTGATCTAACCCCTGGTGCATTGTTTCCCAATGGACCAATCTATCGTTGCTCGCTGATGGAAAATGATGAAATCAAGTTCTAGATTGTAACATACCTAGCCACCCACAGGCTGAGGTATGCCACCTTCAAGCCCACACTTGGACTTTTTTCTTTTACTAATACCCTTTTAAATTAATAAGGATTCATAAAAGAAAAGGAGTTAACGACATGCACAACAATAACTAGCAAGCATGCATATTCTAAAGATTCAATTAAACGATAATTAAATACACAGCAGAAATACATTCATATACAGGTAAATAATACCATAACAGAGAGACCTTATCTTTATAAAATATGACACCAATTGGTTGCAGACCAAGGATGTTCCACCCAAGCGTAGACGTTATTGTTCCAAAACTCAATAACAGTGTCACCCCTGAGC
Source organism: Picea sitchensis (assembly GCA_010110895.2). NCBI lineage: Eukaryota > Viridiplantae > Streptophyta > Pinopsida > Pinales > Pinaceae > Picea > Picea sitchensis. Next base: position 39,969 of record SNQJ01S0035862.1, on the reverse strand, counting down.
CAGGGCTATGAATCCACAAGGACGGTTCCAGATTATTACTTGGCTTCCCAAATCAGTCAGCACTCAAGCTCTCACAAGATTTCCTAGCACTCACAGCAATCCAAGTACCCAACTCTCTTCTACCCAGCTTGCACCACCCAAGAGAATGGACCTCCACCTGTCTCTCCCACGCAGTCCCTCAGGCAGTCGTTCTCCTTATTTTGGGTGCTAGCGCAACTAGTCCAGAATCTCAATGTTGGGACTCTCAGGACTTGTAGTTGTGAACAATGTTGGACATAGGCCAACACATCTCAAACATGCAGGCCTCAAGTCATGGCTGGATTACATCAGCGACCACTACAGCCAACAATACCATGGCTAATGTTCGGCAATTCGTGTCCCTTTCCCAATCCAAGACATGGATTAGGATGGATCAATTAGTGATAGGTAGGGACTAGATGAATGAATGAGTGAGAAAAATGAAAAGAACACATGAACCAGTGATTAATTGGATGAGTGAATAAGAGAATGAATGAACAAGCAATCAGCGAACAAGCCACCAGTCGAACCCCCCATCAGACCAGAGGCGGGTTTAAGTAATTCGTGGGGAATCAAGAACTTCCTAGCCTTCCCCAAGAATCCCATGTAATTGATCCACCCCCTTCGACCAAAGGGTAAATAAAAATAGGAAATAAACATTTATCCCCTCAATCCCCCTCTCTTGTGGAATCATATCCCTATATAATTGTAGCCCTTGACTGTCTAGTAGCTAGTGATGTATGTATTATTAATAATGATCAAAACATTACATTTCTCAGGCACGCTGGCCTTTTAATAATTGTTTGAGCACTATGTCCTCTCAGCAATGTAACAATAAATTATTTAAAATGGGGGTTTGAAACCCGAGGTGTTACATCCCCTCCCCCTTATTTTGGCAATGTCCTCAGTGCATATACAAAATAGAGATCAAAATCTCAAAATTTATTCAAAAAGTTGTGGGTATTATGCCCACATGGCATATTCATGCTCCCAGGTAGCATCTTCAGGACCGTATTAAGTCCACTGAACTTTTACCAGATCTATAACTCGACTCTGAATCATTTTGACCTTTATGTCCAATACACGCACTGGTTGAACCTGAAAGTCTCCCTCTGTCTCTACCTGAATCAAATTCGAATCAATAACATGGTTAGGATCATGTACATATTTCTTTAGTAAAGAGACATGAAACACATTATGCACATTCATGGAAGCAGGAAATGCAAGCATGTATGCAACTGGCCCTATTATGTCCAATATTTCAAATGGACCACAGAATCTGGTTGCCAGCTTTGTACAACTACCCAATTTCAAAGAGATTTTCTTGGGATTCACTTTCAGAAGTACATGCTCCCCTACTTTAAATTCTCTAGTTGTCCTATTCTTATCTGCATAAACTTTATGTCTATCCTAAGCCACCTTTAAATTCTTCTTGATCTTTACCATCTGGTCTTCCATTTCCTTAAGCAACTCTGGCCCAAGTACCACTCTATTTGTTGGGTTTTCCCATCTCACTGGAGTATTTAATTTCCTACCATACAAGGCTTCAAATGGGATCATTCTCAAAGAATCTTGATACCCATTATTATATGCAAACTCCACCAAATGCAAGTAATATTCCCACTTAGATGGCTTATCCATCACATACATTCTTAGCATATCTTCAATTAATCGGTTGACCCTCTCTATTTGTCCATACGACTGGGGATGGTGTGTTGTGCTGAAGTTTATATGTGTACCAAATCCTTTAATAAATCCACTCCATAAATTAGAGGTAAACTTTGTATCTCTGTCTGAGACAGTTGTCCTAGGTATCCCATGCAACCTAGAAATCTCTCTCATGTAAATTTATTCAATATTAGTCGTTGTATGTGTTGTTTTTATAGGAACAAAATGAGCAGCCTTTGTTAATTTTCCAACCACCACCATGATTGAATCATGTTACTTATTTATTATAGGTAATATTGTGATGAAATCCATGGTGATCACTTCCCATTTCTTCTCTGGAATGGGTAAAGGTTGTAGAAACCCTGTTGGATGCCTATGTTCAGCTTTAACCTTCTGACATTCCATACACCGAGCAATGTAATCAACAACCTCCTTTTTTATTCCTGACCAAAAGAATTGGTTTCTTACTGTTGTAATTGTTTTCTAGTAACCGAGATGTCCAACATAAGGAATATCATGCATTTCCTTCCATACCAAATTCCTCAATTCTCCAGAACTAGGAACATAGATTCTATTCTTTTGCATGTGCAATCCATCTTCCTTTATCTCATACTCCTTTATTTTATGTTGTACATCTCCTTGCTATAATCTTTCCTTTACATGTAGGCAATGTTGATCTGTAACAAGACCATCTAAAATTTGGCTCTTCAAGTCTAACTAATGCATACTGATAGCAGTAGCATGCATGAGATTCTCTCTTCTACTAAGTGCATTAGCAACTTTATTCTCCTTTCCTTTGATATTCTTGATATCGAGGTCATATTTACTTAAAAATTCCAATCATCTTGTTTTCCTAGCATTCAAGGTTGGTTGTTCAAAAAGTTACTTCAGTCCAATGTGGTCTGTCCTTAATTCAAATCTCTTCCCCATGAGATAATTCCTCCACATCCTCAATGTGTGGACAATGGAAGCAAGCTCCAAGTCATGTGTGGCATAGTTCCTCTCATGCTCCTTAAGATTTCTGGATTCATAACCAATGACATGTCCATTTTGCATGAGGACTCCCCCAATTCCTTCCTTACATGCATCTGTACATACCACAAAACCTTCATTTGGGTCAGCAATCTTTAACACGGGTGCACTAGTAAGTAATTCCTTGAACAGATTAAAATTCTCTTCACCCTTAGGTGTCCATTCCAATTCAGTTCCCTTCTTTTGCAAAGAAGTGATGGGATGAGCAATCTTAAAGAACCCTACTATGAACCTTTTGTAGTAACCAGCTAATCCCATAAAATATCTGACTTCTGACACATCTTTGGGTGTTGGCCATCTTCTAATGGCTTCAATCTTCTCTGGATCTATTGTTATGCCATGTTCTGAAATAATGTGTCCCAAGTAATGTATCTACTTTTGATAATAAAAAAAAAACACTTACTCAGCTTGGCATACAACAAGTGTTCTCTCAGTACTTGCATTACCAGTCTTAAGTGATGTTCATGCTCCTCCTCAGACTTAGAATAAATAAGTATGTCATCCAAGAACACTATGACAAACTTATCCAAATAATTTCTGAATATGCCATTCATTACGCACATAAAGACAGCTGGTGCATTGGTCAGTTCAAATGGCACCACTACAAATTCATAATGCACATACCTGGTCCTAAAGGTTGTCTTATGAATTTATTCTTCCTTGATCCTTACCTGATGGTATCCTGACCTCAGGTCAATCTTTGAAAATATCTTTGTGCCTCTTAGCTGATCAAAGAGGTCATCAATTTTGGGTAGAGGGTACTTGTTCTTTATGGTATACTTGTTCAATTCTCTAAAGTCAATACACAATCTCAAGGTTCCATCCTTCTTTTTGACAAAAAGTATTGGTTCTCCCCAAGGTGAAACACTTGGACGTATGTACCCTTTCTTCAACAATTCCTCCAACTGCATTTGTAATTCTTTTAACTCTGGTGTGATCATTATGTAAGGTGTTTTTGACATCGGAGTAGCTCTAGGAACTAGATCAATTGAGAAATCTATCTCCCTTCTTGGTGGAAACCTTGGTATTTCTTGGAATACATCTTCAGATTCTTGTAGTACCGATAAATCTTCAAGGCTTGGCCCCTTTGTATTTTTTGGCTCTTCCACATGAGATTCATACAATTGATATCCTTTCCTAGAACATCTCTTCAGTTGTAAGGCTGAAATCTCCCTTATAGAGATGGGTCTTGGAACTCCCTTCACAATTCTTTGTTTTCCATCTCCATCAAGACATGTAAATGTCTTGCTATGACAATCCAAGACAGCATGATGCTTGTCCAACCAATCCATTCCCATTAGAATATCATAAGACCCCAATGGTATGATATTTATATCAGCATTTGTATTCACACCATTAAGACTTATGGAACATCCTCTGACCATATCATGGATTCTCCTTTTGGTTCCAGTGGCTAGCTAAACAAAACTTGATTTTCCAAGCTTACTTTTCTCCAAGTGTAATCTATCCGCTATTTTAGGATCAATGTAACAATGACTTGCTCTTGAATCAATCAAAATAGAAACAGATTGATTTATGATCTTACCTTCCACCTCGATCATATTGGACCGGTAATTTGATTGTTAATCATCTAAATCTGCATAGATTCTTCCCATATATTCGACTGTTGTAGCCTCTTGGACGTTGTGCATAGTCTTCAATCTATCCTTTCTATGTGGGCAATCCTTGTACAGCTGATCTTCTTTGCATCCCTGGCATTGGATAGGTGGTATTCCCCTTTTTCCCAAGGAGTATTCTTTCTTGGATTCAGCCTTAGCATATTGATATTGATGATTCCTATTAGGCTCATTCCTATTTAAGGGAGGTTTGAATCCTTTCCTCCTCTGATTAGTCTTCTCCTTCCTCTTATACTTCCAAGATTTTTGTAGGGATTCTCTTCCTTGTCCTTGATCATACAGGTATTTGTCCTTCCTGATGGCCTTAGCCAAGGTCTTGGGCTCATCATACCTAATATTTTTCTTATAAGAGGCAGGCATTCCACTCAAAAACCTTTGTATCTTTATCTTTTCATCATTTATAAACCCAACATATTTTAACAATCCCAAGAATTTCTTCTCATATTCTTCCATAGTCATGCTTCCCAGCCTGAGTTCAAAGAAATCCTGCATTTTCTTGTCATAGAAATTATCTAAGAGGAACTCCTTCTGGAAGTACTTCTTGAACTGCTTCCAAGTGATCATATTCTCATTAACATGTTCAACTTGCTTCAGTTGATCCCACCACATTGCAACTTTTCCATGTAAATGGTAGGTGGCAATCTTGGCTTCCAGGTCTGATGAGTAGTTATGCAATTGAAAATATCTCATGAGTCCAAGAAACCATGCTTTGACATCATCTTCCCTTTCTCTTTCACCATCAAAGGAGGGTGGCTTAAGCTTTCTCAAATCTCCTTCCAAACTATCCACTTCATGTCTCCTTCTCTGATGCCTAACAGGAGACACCTATGGACTTCTTATGTGATCTTCCAATGCATAAAACTTTTTTTTTGAGTAAGGGGGTGAGTGATGTCTATGAGTTCTGTTGGCACTCCTCGAATAACCATCCCTTCCACAATCCTCTATTCCTTCACGAAACCTGCCTTCTTCCTCTTGTTTTGAGTTTGATCCCTTCTTTGTTTTCCTCTGCAACTGATTTAAGCTCTGCAGCACTCGAGAATTTATCTGACTTTTCTCTCTCATCAGTCTCTCGTTGTCTGCTTTGTATCTCTGCACTTCTATTTCCATGCTTCTTACAGTTTCTATTAAGGTTTATTGCTCTCTTCTTTCCTTGCATCCATTGGACTCTGTCTCTGCATTACCAACTCTGGTATTCTAGCCTTCATCCTCCTTATCATGGATGGAGGCTCCCTTTCCTTCTTCCATTTCTTCAATACGCATTCTGAGTTGATGTGTTTAAACCCCTTAATTATGCAAAATGTGCAAGTGACCATTTTGTTAGAATTGTGCATATGGTAAACAAAATTTTCCAAACCATGTTACAAGTCCTTTTTCTTCTCAATTCATGAAGAACACATATGTATCAATCTGCATCATATAACACTCCCATGTTATCCTTTAGCCGATACAAATCTCCAATTCTGCATAGGCACTTCTTTCAAACCACCTTCCCAGGTGACCATGACTAGAAACTATGGGCTAAATCCTTCCTTAGCACTTTTCTGTCTAAAAAACAACCAATTTTTCCATTATCCCTTCTTTCCTCAGCTCTCAGTTGCATGTGACCATGGTCATGACCCTGCGCTTAGCTGAAAAAGTGCTTATCCAGAGCTTCGAGACTTAAAAACCTTCAACCAAGACTAGCTCAACGGTCCTCGTCCTTATTCACGATCAACGATCGCGATCCACTTCAAAACTCCGGCCTTCAGAAGTCTCCACTTCCCCCACTTGCTTCCTCCCGGAACTCTTTTACCCGGATTTCACGATCTATTGACGTGTGTCCTTCCGCAGATCAACGGTTATGAATCGATTCGGCTCTTCGGGCTTTGGGAGTTTCAAACTCTCCACCTTCAGTTTATTCCAGATTGATTTCACCTGAAGTCGATGATCCATCAACGCATGTCTCTTACAAATCAATGATTGTGAATCGCTTCGGCTCTTCAGTAGTTCTCGACCCAATGCCAACTATCACATATTTTTCCTCTGGAGTGCCCAATCTCTGGACTGTGCAATCTGTTTCCGCGTGGTGAAATACTAGAAGAGGACATGTGGCCCAATCAGGTGGGTGACATGCGTCACATTCTAACTAACATTACAATCCTCCACATGCTCAAAACTTACTTACACATGGCACATATCCCATGTGTCCATGTCACCCCAGGTGGCGTCCGCAAGCCACGTCACTTCAGAATTTCGGGGTCCATATCACCTCTAGGTGATGTCATCATGCCCCACCACTTCGGTTCCTTGAGCTTCAGGTCTTCAAGATTGGGGAGTTTCCACACTAGAAAACTTTCAATTCTCCCGAACTCCGAATTCATGAATTGGCCAATCTACCAACATGTGTCTCCCTTAGCAGACGGTCTGTATTAACCCCGGAATTTGGGAATTTGGGAGACACTGCTGCATAGATCAACAGTTCTTGTTGTATTGAGATCAATGATCCTCAATTACTTCAAGACTTTGGGTAATTCTTTCCCTAGTGCTTCACTCTGCAAAACCTTTTGGACTACTAAGTCTCTGAAGTGAGAGATCTGGTGCCATGTGTCCTTGTCAATGGACGGTCCAGATGAACTCTAGGCTTCGAGCCTTCGAAAGTTTTGGCTTTTCACATCTATATTTCTTCCGAAGTGGTTATTCCCAGAGTGCGGGATCTCCTTCCATGCATCCACTTCGATCAACGGTCTGGATCTACATCGTCTCTTCGGAGTTTCGATGGTTCGAGCACTAACAGGTCACATCACTTAATGCCTTTCAATTTGCGGGGGAACGCATCGGCGGTTTGGAGTAACCCGCCTTTCGCCCCTCAATTCTTATGACGCTGACACGTAATCCCTCAGGGAAACTGTAGTTTTGTTTGCGGGACCGTCTTAGGAAATTAACTCTCGTGCAACTTAGGCCCCTGAAATGCCTCCTGGTTGTCGATCTCTCTCTCCAATGGAATCTGATGGTTGTGACTTATCATTTTATTTTCTTTCATCAGATGACCCTTGTTCCCCTACCCTCTGATCCAATGATCCTGGATCTCTCTTGATCCGACAGTGGCGATCGGGCCCAAATTCGAAGGGGATGGTCACAAACCTTCGAACTCTTACAAAGGACCTCTGATGTTATAGCTCCTGTAGAGAATCTGCAATGCCATTCCTCTTGAGATTTTCAATTTCATGGTCATAATTTGATCTCGACTACGAGACTATGACCAACAGACCTAGTCGGTGTTTCAACCAGAAGCTCTGATACCAATCTGTAAAATACCTAGCCACCCACAAGTCAAGGTATGCCACCTTCAAGCCCACCCTTTGACTTCTTTCTTTTACCGATACCCTTTTAAATTAATAAGGATGCATAAAAGAAAAGGAGTTAACAACATGCACAGAAATAACTAGCAAGCATGCATATTCTAAAGATTCAATGAAACGATAATTAAATACACAGCGGAAATACATTCATATATAGGTAAATAATACCATAATAGAGAGCACTTATCTTTATAAAAATATGACACCAACTGGTTGCAGACCAAGGACATTCCACCCAACCGTAGATGTTGTTTTTCCAAAACTTAACAACAATTTCACCCACGAGCCAGGTCTATGAATCCACAAAGACAGTTCCAGAGTGTTACTTGGCTTCCCAAATCAGTCAACACTCAAGCTCTCATAGGCTTTCCCAACACTCACAGCAATCCAAGTACCCAGCTTGTGTTGATACTGAGAGGTGGGTGAATTAGTATCAAGTACAATTTAAAACCTTTTTCAACTTATACTTAAACCTTTCAACTCTATCCAATGAGCAATGAACAATAGTATAAGAGTTACACCAATACACCACAATACACCATGCACAATATATGAGAAATAATCAATAGTTATTGTTCAAGGGAAGTAATGACTTCCAAAGGTAGCTACAACTTCCAAATGTAAAGGGGAGGGATAAACCTCCAAGGAGGAAGATACAATCCTCCAATGTCAAGGGATTTGAACTCTCCATCCCTTGCCCCATCCTTCCACCCAGAAGTATGAGATAATAAAACTTTTACATTAAATCATCACCATCAACCAATCATCACATAGAACTTTGATAATGCTTCCTTGGACTTCTTCAATTTATGCAATTATTCAATTCTTGGAGTACTCTGATCCTATAGATAATATTACTCAATGTATTCTCTGAAACTCACTTTCACTCATAGATCCTCCCCAACAAAAAGTTATAGAAAGAATGGTGAACTTTATTCAATTCTGATCTATTAAGGAGAAGTGAACTTGCCACCGAGAATTCTAGCTCAATAATTAACATCGATTCTGAAACTCGCACACAAGAAACTAAAGTCATACTCTTTCCAATGAAATTTGTCCCATAATTTGGATTCTCGATGAATAATTTATGATTGTTTACCCGGAACACTTTTTTATTGACTAACCCAGTTGGTCACAAAACCCTATCTTCCACATAGTGTATCTCCATTAATTATAGTGAATCAAGAGCTGAAATTTTTACCAAAGGTACCTTGATATGTCTTCTCAATAGCATAGCGATTTCACCATATGAATCATTCTAGAAAAAGTTATAGCAAAAATGGTGAATGACCTGAAAATAACTTATACCTTAGAGCACATCACTAAAAGACTTCATCCTCCCTTGAAATCCGGCCTTCTTTTTCTTCTTATTACCTCTAAAATTCGACTTATTATCAAATGAATGTATAATGATGTTTATTTATACCATTTATGTCACTTCCTTTACAAATTAGAATTTGACTGACACTTTCTTATTTTGTAATTCTTTTCTTTAATTATCTTGAGGCCCTACATAATACTTCCTTCTTCAATTCACTTGTCATCTTCAGAAATTCATTCCTCCTCAACCATAAGGGTCGCATTGGCGTACCACATACCAGGAAACAACATGATGTATACTATCCATCCATGGGTGTTACGTATGCATGTGCATTTTCCTTCATATGGGTGTTGTATCTGCATGTGCATTTTCCTTCATGTCCAAATACCTTCATCAATATTGCGGTCCAAAACCCATGACTAGGGTTGACATCAATGACAACAACCAATCTTCCAACAGATTGCACCACCCAAGAGAATGGACCTCCACCCATCTATGCCACACAGTCTCTCAGGCAATCCTTCTCCTTATTTTGGGTGCCAGCGCAACTAGTCCAGAATCTCAATGTTGGGAATCTCAAGACTTGCAACTGTGAACAACGTTGAACACAAGCCAACGCATCTTAGACATACAGGCCTCAAGTCATGGCTGAATTACACCAACGACCACTACAGCCAACAACACCGTGGCTAATATTCGGCAATTTGTGTCCCTTTCCCAAGGCAAGACGTGGATTAGGATGGATCAATGAGTGATAGGTAAGGACTGGATGAATGAACGAGTGTGAAAAATGAAAATAATGCATGAACTAGTGATCAAGTGGATGAGTGAAAAAGAGAATGAACGAACAAGAAATCAGTGAACAAGCCACTAGCCGAACCCCCCATCAAACTAGAGGCGGGTTTAAGTAATTCATGGGGAATCAAGAACCCCATGGCCTTCCCCAAGAAGCCCATGTAACCGATCCACCCCCTTCAACCAAAGGGTAAATAAAAATAGGAAATAAACATTTATCCCCTCAAGCCCCCTCTCTTGTGGAATCATATCCCCCTATAACTCTAGTCCTTGTTTGTCTAGCAGACAACGATGTATATATTATTAATAAATATCAAAACATTACATTTCTTAGGCACACTAGCCTTTTAATAATTGTTTGGGAACTCTGGTCGCTCAGCAATGTAACAATACATTATTTAAAATGGGGGTTCGAAACCTGGGGTGTTACATAGATCCAAGAACTACTTCAAAATGGGCATATTTGACCCAGCTCCTCCCCTTGCGGAAGCCTGATTATGTTGGTGCATAATAAAGACGAGACATGGTGACTCTGCATTGATTACAGAGCATTAAACAAAATCATAGTCAGGAATCAATACCCAATTCCTCGAATTCATGACCTTCTTGACCAACTCAAAGGGGAAAAGTTATTCAACAAGATTGACCTAAAGTCTGGCTACCACTAGATTCCCATCGAACCAACTGATGTATGGAAGACAACTTTTAAATCTAAAGAAGGTCTCTTCGAATGGTTGGTTATTCCCTTTTGCTTAACAAATGCACCAGCAACTTTCATGATATTGATGGATGATGTATTGACACCCTTCACCAAATTTTTTGTTATGGTGTATCTGGATGACATCCTCATCTTCAACAGAACTTGGGAGGATCACATGCAGCATATTTAGCAGGTTTTGGGAACTCTGCGGCAGCACAAGATATATTCCAACTTGGAAAAATGCTCCTTTGGCATGAACAGGGTCCAATACTTGGGCTACATTATTGATGGGCATGGGGTACATGTGGATCCAACTAAGATCCAAGCCATTCGTGATTGGCCAGCCCCAACCACACTAGTCGAGCTTCGGAGCTTCTTGGGACTTGCCAACTTCTACCGAAGGTTTGTATTGGGATTTTCCTATAGTGCATGGGCCCTCAGCCAAGTAACCAAGGGTGATGGCAAGGAAGAGTTTGCATGGGTTCAGGCAAAAAAAAAAGCATTTGATTATCTGAAGCATCATTGTTCTGAGCTCCAGTACTCTCCTTACTCGATCTGCAACAACTGTTCAAGATTGAGACTGATACCTCCGACTATGTTGTAAGCACAGTTCTTACTCAGCATGGTCATCTAGTAGCATACCATAGTGAGACACTCTCAGATACTCTCTGGAAATACCCCACCTATGACAAAGAAATGTATTCCATTGTGCAAGCATGTTGTTAATGGAAACATTACATTTTGGGAAAGGAGACAATCATTCACACTGATCCCAAGCCTATGCATTTCATACAGACACAGGGGAAGTTGCAAAACGATTGCCATCAAAATTGGTCCACATACATACAGGAGTTCCATCTCAACATCAAGTATAAAATAGGGAGAACAAATTATGTCATTGACTGCCTTAGTCACCCTCCCGTTGTTGTGCTCACCACAGTGCTCCATTCCTGTGGGCATGAGGCATCTGAGTGGCCCCAACTTTATCAGCGTGACCCTAACTTTGCCTCCACCTATCATCTCTTGGGTACAGGAGTGAATGTCACTGATTTTCACATCCAGGATGGACTATTATGCTATCTGGGCCACCTCTTTGTTCCCACAAGCGAGCATGCAAAGTTGATTTGGGAGGCTCACTACAGTCAGATGGCGGGACATTTTGGAGTGGAGAAAATTGTGGTCATTCTACAGAAACATTTTTATTGGCCAAAAATTCGACAAGACGTCAGCAAGTATATCATATCTTGCACTTCATGTGCCATTTCCAAGCCAGCCATCAAGAAGAATGGCTTATACACCCCTCTTCCTACTCCCAAGAGGCCTTGAGAATCCATCTCAATGGATTACATGTCTGGAATTTCGTCCACCAAGCACGTCAATGATTTTTTATTTTTGGTGGTTGATTAGTTTTTGAAGATGGCCATTATCACAGCCTACAATAAGATCATCATAGTAACAGATATTGCCAAGATATTCTTCGAACGGGTGTGGGTCCATTTTTGGATACCACAAACCATCACCTTAGATCAGGATAGCAGGTTCCTCAACACATTTTGGTCAAGTCTCTGGTCATTGTTGGACGCCAAGCTCATTAAATCCACTACTTTCCACCCCCAAACCGATGGCCAGACAGAGGTCAGCAATCGGATGATTGTGCACATCTTGGGCATGTAAAACTCTAAGAATATACATACATGGGATGAGAGTCTTCCCTATGTTCAACATAGCTACAACAAGGCTCTTCATAACTCCACTGGCCATAGCCCATTTCATGTGGGGTTGGGATTCCAACCCTTGGGTCCCATTGATGTTTCACTACCTCTTGCAACCACACAGGAAGAATCTTCTCATGTTCATTCTGAGGTTGACAAAGCCACTAGATTCATTGAGCAAATTCAACACATCTTCCAACAGGTCCATGATATTTTGTAAAAATCCAATGCTAAGTACAATCAGCGCCATGATAAACATTAGGTATCACACTAGTTTCAGGTGGGAGACAAGGTCTGATTAAATTTATATAAGGATCACCTTACAGGGCCCCATCGGAAGCTCTTCCCACTTCGCTATGGGCCTTACATTATCACCAAGGTTGTGGGTAGCAATGATTTTGATCTCAACACTCCATCCTTCTTTGGCTTGCACCCAGTGTTCAATGTGGACCTCCTTTGGCCATATTTTCCACCATTATCGGACACCTCAGAGATTGAAGAACAGTTGACACCAATAGAGTTCAACCTTGACTGCATGGAACAGGCATCCACTGATCAGATAGTGGACACACAGGTCAAGGGACCTCGCCAACAGAGGATCCAGCTTTATCAGGTTGTGAAGGCAGGGCAACTCCTACACCAAGGAAAGTGGCTCACCCGAAGCCAAATCAAAAGAATATTCATCACCTAATGGGATCACACAACGCAATGGATACCATTGCTTCCTAAGGTGGGACGACTGATCCAATTGGATATTGGTGGCCACCCACCTATTCCAATTGGCTCCTCTTGACAGTTTTTAGTTTAGCACATTCTTCTATACTTCTTTATAATTATGGGTTCTACACTTCCATGGTTGTATGAATCCCTAGAAATATTCCAGGTGGAGATTGGTGACTGCCCACCTAATCCAACTAGCTTATTTTGGAAGATTTCATGTATGTACATCTTTATGTACTTCTAGGGTCATTTTGGGGCCCTAAACAATGTTTTTTTGACTTGCCACAGTCAAAATGTATATGGAGTCAGAGTTTGATATCATAATGTGTATTTCTCAAAAATACCTTTCCAACGATCTATCACGCACCTAAAATGAAGGTTGTATGCAAAAGTTACGACCCCAGGAAGTTGAGGTACCAACTTACCCATCAGGGCCCACATAACTTTTGGTGTTTCATCTCGTAGGGTTAGGTTTTTGGATGTCTAGGGTTTTGGCATTCATGAGTAATGTTGAAAAGGCCTCTGGAGCCTCATTGTAACCATTCTTCTCAGATGGATGTGCATAGCAGTCACATCTCTTCTTAAAGATAACTACCACCATTCAAGCAAGTTGTTTCGGTTCTACATTTTTATAGTTTCATCCTATTTTATTTATTCAATAGAAGTTATTGTTCATTGGATATCTACTATTGTTCTTTGTATCTCTGTGTTATGGTATTCAATACATTATTCATTTTGTTCCGCTCATAAATCCATATCAACTATAGTGTGTTGGGGTATGCCTCTTCGAGAACACTCTGCAAGAAAACTACGGTACGCTATCGAAGATCTACAGAAAAAGTGTCCTTTATTTCGACATCAAAATGGGAGATTATAGAGGATCGTTATAGTCCTTGCACAACAAGAGTTTTAACCCAAATAATGATTATCTAACCAACCAACAACATTTTTACAAGGTTGGTGTCTCTCATATTTATGTTTACATCCTTCAAACTATAGAAATAAAATGTTACAACTAGATACTCACCCCCTAACATTAGGATCACACAACCATGACATTGTTTGGATTTTTACTTAGTTAAGACAGGATTAGTTGTGTCTTGTTGGTTCAATGACAAAGGAAGGGTGTCGGTTTTCCTGCTAAATCATCATGGGAGGTGTGGAGTGTCGAACTCGGGCATTTTCTCCACAAAATCGAATCAGTTCATGGAAAAATAAAGCATGTGGATTTGACCAAATATCGGCGCCTTGATTAATGGTCATTGGGTCTATTTGAGCAACATTGAATCTTGACAATTTGTCACTCTCAACAAAACTCAGATGCTCGAATTCACCCATAGGAAGCGCAACCATCCAGAACACCGAAGCATTGTCGAATTTCTGAAGATGTCTGTTACCATATTTCTTAAGATGACCGCTACCATATTTTTGAAGGTGACCACTACCAGATTTCTGAAAAATTTCACAAGAGCAGCTAGAATTTTGCAAATAATTAGGATATCACAAAATCTAATCTAGGCAACCATCAAAACATGGGAAAACAATAAAATCATAATCACATATCTCATGAAGCTTGTCTAAAGTGAAAATGAACAATATGGGTGATATATGGTGATATAGATGATAATTGCAAAAAGGATAAAGGAGAAATTAAATAATAATAGGTTAAATAATCATCGAAAATGTGTTGAAACCAAGGCCTAGCAAGGGGTGGGGATGTATACTCCATTTTGCTTTCCTTGGTCCATGAAATAGACCATGTGAATATTGATATTTTATTTTCCAATGGATAGTATAACATGCATATGGTGTAATTCCTATATAAAGAGTACAAATCAATATGCATCATAATAAAATAAAAACTAACACAATTTCCCTCAGGAAGATAATAGGTGTTGACATATGTGTTTTGAGCTCAACCTTTCCTATAAACACTCAAATGAGGAAGGGAACTATACCTCCCTTTCTCTTTCATAATGCATACACTCCTCCATCATCTTTCCCATTTCATGCATTCTCCTTACATCACTTTTCCTTACATTCTTAGTTGTATACGGGCCTTTATTACTACCTAGTGTAAAGCACATATTGTTTGTTATGACCCAATGGAGGGCATATATGGGGTTAAATGTATATGATATGACCCCAAGGGAGGGCATATATGGGGATAAATGTACATTAAAGTGTAAATGTATACGTAATAGGGTTGGCCTAATAGTAAAGGGGCCTCATATGTAGTTTGTGAATATGTATATACAGAGATCATTTAGTTATTATTGAGGAGATGTGAATTGTGATGTATGAATGTATTTGGATATTTGGAGGAGGTTCTCTTATTCTTTGATTTATTGTGTAGCTTAGCTCTCTTATATGTCTTGGATTTGTGTTCCACATTCACATTTTTGTACATCGATATAGAGAAAACATAGAAAAATTTGCTTGGTCAAAATCTCAGGTTCTGGGTCATTTTAAGTTTGGAGATACAAGTGGTGGAAATTATGTTTTTTTTACTAATTTTTGGCATAGGGGCAAACCCAGGGTTCAACGATTAACAATGCACCAACAAAAACCTAACTATCGACCATTTCAGCAACACCTTCGGAGCAGGCGAAGTCTCACCCGAGGTCGAAGCAGGGGAGGTTACAGGATGCAGGTGTCTATAACCAAGCTGGGACATAGATATGTGATAATAACACTTCACAGAGTACTCTATTAACACTTAGAAGGAAATATGCATCAGTTTCCTAATCTTAGTAACATCGCAGAACATACCCAAAGATAGATCGGCGTAGTAACAATAAAGATGAAGAACTTCAACCACTTAGCACATAGCATTAAGTTAGATCTAGCATTCCTTCATCTTTAAAACAAGTAAAGCACTAAGCATCAACAAATCTATCTATCATACATAATCATCAAGCACTGAGCAGATTCACAATATAAAAAACACAGCACAAAGTGAACCAAAGACACAAAATATACGTGGTTCACCCCAGTGTGGGGCTACGTCTACCAATTTCTTCGTATTCTTTATTATTCTTCAATCTCTTACATTCAGTGCCTCATGTGCACTAATCCACAAAGTCGAGCTTTGCTTAGGACAGGAGATCTGCGCACTGAGCACCAGATCCTCCTTCCAAACTAGTTCAAGGCACAGGTCCAACTCCCTATCAAGCACAAATCCTTAACACATATACATTCATTTTCACAAAGATAATCACATTAATTGCACTTAGCTACAAAGACTTTGCTCCTTCTACCATACATTCTTACTTATTTATAATTTTACAATCCCTTACAAAAAGGCCTAATCATGGGTAAACCCCATGGGCTGACATCCCATAACCCATTGAAAAAACCCTAGAGACCCTTTATTGGGTCCACATAGCCCACAAAATCAGTGATATCTATGATCTCATCTCCGCCTGGGTGCTCCTTTCTTGACCAATGTGTCGAAGTCCAAAAAGTGGTCAAACCTGACCAAGGTTTTCTCAAAACTTGGTTGAGGGCCAACAGGCCCCCATCACTCACCTATGACTCATCCTGAGTCACTCAGGTTTGGGAAACTCTACTTAAAAGGCCTCAAGCTTCACTCGATCTGCCTCGACTTGATGCTTCGCCTGATCCTTCTGATCAGTGAGCTCCTGGATCGTTTGCTCTGTAACAGGCCCTTCCAGGCGATGTTCCACTGTTGCAACCACTTGGTCTAATTGTGAGCCATGTCCATAAATTTCTTCAAAAACCTTGCAAGCTTCATCCTACATAGGTTGCAGCCTCTGCGTGACTTCCATTACCCTGCCCTGGAGGGCAGTGATCTACTGCTGCACTGTGTGTTGTTCTTGAGATCTCTTCATTCTTTCAACTTCAGTGAGCAGCTTCTTCTTCGCCTACACGGAGAATGTATGTTGTTGCGCCTCATGTAGTTGTGCTTCCAGTTTCCTTAGCTATGAATATTCTACAAGGCATTCATATGTTTGTGCGCTTCTATCGCTCAGTTGTTTCACTCTGAGGTGAGGGCTCTGATCCTTACTATTGTGTTCTTAGCATCTTCCTCCCTCTGATCGCACACTTCCTATGGGGGTGATCGGTACTTCTTGAACCTCCAACTCTGTTATCCTCACTTGAAGCTATTGGATGGTCTTAGCGAGCTTCACTACTTGAGCCTCACTCGACTCTTGTTCCTCCTATTCCAATCCTAGCACAGAGTGACATGCCTTATTCACCGCTTCTTTTACCAGAGTCTACTCTACAATAAGCTTCTCTTTTTCTTTCTGTAGCTATGCTTTTTCCTCCTGGAGCATTGCCCGAAACTCTTCTCTCTCACTTTCATAAGTGGACACACTGTACCGCACTACTCGTAATTTCTCTAAGGCTTCATCTTTCTCTTGTTTCAAGGATTTTGTAGCCTTCTCCTTTTCTTCCTATATTTTATGAAGTCGAGCCTTTGCCGCATATTCAAGTCTTCTCAATTGGGCTGGTCCATCCCCCAATTCTGCAATCTGTGATGCAATAGGTACTATGCGGACCGAACGAATAGCTTGTTGTACTTCCTCCAATTCCTTTTCGATCATGCCATATAGTTCATATTGCTTCACTCCATATCTTTGCAAGATGTCCTCGGAAGCATCCTCCATAACTCTGTGAACCAAACTGATGTCGTCTTTCGTGAGCGTGGCCTCCAACTGGAGCTTACTGACACGGGTCTTCTTTCTTGCCAAAGGTTTCTATGGAGAAACGTTCCTCTTCTGCGGTGTTACTGTTTCAACAGGGGGATCTTTCGGTGGTGTAGCTTCACCTCCTCCTTGTTTTTCTCCTTCGTCCCCCCCTCCTTGTCCATTTGCTTCGTCTCCTCCTCCTCCTGGCGATCCAGATCCATTTTCTTCAAAGGCGTTTTCCTCCTCATCAGTCTCTATATCCTGGACTTCTTCATGCTCCTTCTTCTTCTTAGTCCCACTAGACTTTTCGACATGCTCAACTCGGGTGACCATGGGGCTTCCTATGGTCTCAGTGTTGGAGAGTTCTACATCAGCAATGGGTACAAGGAAATCCTTCATCCATTCCTTGGTGATCTTCTCCATGTCTTCATCTGTTATCTTATAGTACGATTATAATTCTTCCTTGTTCTCATATCTTAGCACAGTGATATAGATGAAATGAGGATCTGCGTGGAACTTTTCTATTGGTTTGTATTGGTGCAGGGTGCACGGTGGCATGTGTGGAAATGACTTGATGGAAACCTTCAATTGATGATAACATGCATGGAACACAGCATTGGACTGCCACTGTTTTGTCATATCATTAGTGTACCACAAGGTAGAAAACCTAGCGTCCAACGACTCTGATGGTTCGATCTCCGGGAAGGTGGCTCCTTCAGGCATTTTCCAAGTGGCAAATGTGATCAAAACAATTAGCCAGTTGAAGTGGAATTTGTATCCCAGATCCTGAGCTTTGCAACAGTCTTTCTCCAGTTCATTGATGAGTTAATTCGCCCAATTCATCTGCATTCCCTCCACACATTTTCCTACGAGGTCCACCATGAACCTGGTGACTTGTGTGGGGCAGTTCTTCCTTACGATATTTCCAGCTATGAGTTGGCAAGCGAGGCTCACTACTCCTTCCTGTATAGAGGATACCTTGTAACCTCTCTTTCCTTTTTCAACTTCGTCGTAAGCTTCCTTGATGTGTTGTTCCAGGGAGCGGTCTGAGGCATTCCCTGGGTAAAATTTTTGAGGGTCAAGTACCTGCATGCTTAATCCTGTAATCTAGTGGATCAATTTCAGATCCACAGTAATTTGTCAGTCAATCCATAGGTATCCTCCATGATAGCACAACAAGAGGATTTTAACACAAGTGTTAACCTCTTGGTGGCGGCCAAAATGGGGAATATTCATCACATTTATCACAGTGGATTGCACCAATCCCTTAATCTATTAAGAAAAATCTGCAAAAATAAAAAATATTTGCCCACAATGTTTGCCCAAAGAAAGTGCTCTAATACCAATTGTTAAGAACCAAATAGTTGAATACAAAAGCACCACAACATATATACAAGAACAATATGAAAAATCTCCTTTATTACCATCAAACCCTTGAGGTAGGGCAACACCATACAATGGATCCTATTATGGAAGGGATCCTCTCCTGTTCACTTGCCTCTTCGAGGGGGCATCCTCCTATTGAGCTACC
>SNQJ01S0035862.1:0-20832 GCA_010110895.2 Picea sitchensis | reverse complement strand
CATCTCTTCTCAGAGATAAGCTGCCACCATTCTAGCGAGTCTTTCACTCTGTATTTTTACAGTCTCTGTACATTTCTCTGATTAATAGAAATTGTGTATTACTGTATATCTGTGTTTATGGTTGCATCTCTGATACATTTCTTCTATATTATTGAATATCTGCAATATCTCTGTGCATTTCTTTATTATATCTCCGCTCTCATTTCGTGCCGAAAATAATCCGGATCACTCGTTCTTCTATTAGTCGATCTATTTTTCTAGCTATGAAATCCCTTAGTTATTGTTTTTTATTTGTTGTAGCTTATTCCTCTACTTTCTTTCTGGTTTGATCCTTCTCAATCCAAGTCCTACCTAGCAAAAATGGGAAAGGGGCACTATTCTCAACAAACTTAATGACTTCAAATTCCTCTTCAGTCGATGTTCCATGGATAATAATAGGTACATTAGTAACCCTTCCGCATAAGGTTATCATCTTTCCCCTAAACAGGCCTATCATTCCCAATGAAGGTACCACAATAGGATTTCCCAAAATTTCCCAAGTGTCTTATGTCATAATATTCACTTGTGTTTCTTCATCCAAGACACAATTTATGTCGAAGTCTTCTATTCTTGCACTTATGTGTTGTTTTACTTTTAGGATCTCTGGTAAACTGACATCTTGGTGAACACCCATCGTTTCTTTCAATTGTAATAACATAGTCTGAGCCTTCTCTGATTTTTTCTCTTTATGATTTTCTAACATTCCCTTATTCTCTTGACTTCCTTCACAGTTTTCTTTTCTCATATTCATTCGTTCAACTTTAGCAATCATCTTTGGACTTCCTCAACCTCATGACCAACAATTTTACAACAAAGACAAATAGGACCTGTACCAGGGCATTCCTTAGAAAGATGTCCCGGTCTTCTACAATTATAACATAATGTCAATCCTATCTTTTTCTTGTATGTTCCACAACCTCCCCTGTACTGCGCACTAGGATCACAGTGTTGGACCTGCAATCTGCAAAAATTCTTTCTAAGTTCTTGCATCCACTTATTAGTCCAAAAATTCTTTCTATGCATAGGAATGACGTATCTTTATTTATTTATATTAGCTTTACTTAGATCAGCACTTTCTTCCAACTACACCCTAACCTTCAGACTAGAACAGAATCTATTAAACATACTTAAATTCATGCTTTCGAAACAAAACGTTTCGCTTATCTTACTCTTATCAAAGCAAAAAGCTTTACCTCTTTTAAGATCTTACCTCTTTTCTTCAAATCAGATTTCTTTCTTAGCACAGAGATTCGCAAGTCAAGTAGAGTATTGTGCACTTCAGCAGCATATCTACGCACAGAGCTTCTCTTTTCTTTACTTCAATTCCCAGTAATCACAGTTTCAGGTCCCGGCAATAGAACCATTTTTTGGCACAGGGGAAAACCCAGGGTTCAACGCTTAACAACACACCAACAAAAACCTAACTACTGGCCCTTTCGACAACACCTGCGGAGCAGGCGAAGTCTCACCCGAGGTAGAAGCAGGGGGGGTTACAGGACGAAGGTGTTTATAACCAAGTTGGGACACAGATATGTGATAATAACACTTCGCAAAGTACTCTATTAACACTTAGAAGGTGATATGCATCAGTTTCCTAATCTTAGTAACATCACAGAACATACCCAAAGATAGATCGGCGCAGTAACAATAAATATGAAGCACTTCAACCACTTAGCACATAGAATTAAGTTATATCTAGCATTCCTTCATTTTTAACACAATCAAAGCACTAAGCATCAACAGATCTATCTATCATGCATAATCATCAAGTACTAAGCAGATTCACAATATAAACAACATAGCACAAAGTGAACCAAAGACACAAGATATACGTGGTTCACCCCAGTGTGGGGCTACATCCACCAACTGCTTTGTATTTTTTATTATTCTTCAATCTCTTACATTCAGTGCCTCATGTGCACTAAGCCACATAGTCGAGCTTCACTTAGGACAGAATTTTTGCGCACTGAGCACCAGATCCTCCTTCCAAACTAGATCAAGGCACAAGGCCAACTCCCTATCAAGCACAGAGCCTTAACACACATACATTCCTTTGCACAAAGCTAATCACATTACTTGCACTTAGCTACCAAGACTTTGCTCCTTCTACCATACATTCTTACTTATTTATACTCTTACAATCCCTTACAAAAATGCATAATCATGGGTAAACCCCATGGGTTGACATCCCATAACCCATTACAAAAACCCTAGAGACCCTTTACTTGGTCCACATAGCCCACAAAATCAGTGAGATCTGCAATCTCAACTCCGCCTAGGCGTTCCTTTCTCGACCAATGTGTCGAAGTCCAAAAAGTGGTCAAACCTGACCAAAGTTTTCTAAAACTTGGTCGAGGGCCAACACTAACCCTAAATTATTTTCAAAGAGGTATTATGGGTAAAAAGTTCATATATGTTTCAAGAAATATCCAAATTCAATGCCACTAGTTATAGTGGGCAAATAACAAGCCATATTGTTTCAGGTAAAAATTTCAGGATCAAATCATAGAAATTGGAGGTGTGGCATTTTGTGCAAGTTTGTTCTCTAGAAAAGGCCAAAAATCCGCAACTTTTGTGAAAGTTGTCATAACTTTCACTTGACACATCAAATTTTGATCAAACTTGTGGCATTGTAGAGAAGAAATATCAAAGTACTACAGGACAAAATTTTAGATTAATAGGACTCAAAATTTCATAGTTACATCAGAAGAAAGGTCGACTAGAAGGATAGACTCCAAATTAGGGTATCCAAAGGCAAGTTCACTTAAAACTATCATAAATTTTGATTGGTATGTCTGATTGAGGTGATTCAAAATCCATTGGAAAGAGAAAACATAGGAGAGTATATTATAAAAAGGATAATAATTATATTAGATAATTATTTCTAGTATAATTAGGTTGTAATTTGAGGATTGTGGTGAGACCTCACTTAAGGATCAATGGAAATACCTATATTTAAAGGAGATGAAGATAAATATGAAATCAAACCCATGGAATGGTTTAGGATGGTAAAAGAATATCGTAATACTCCTTCTGTGGCAAGTATGAAGTTTGATGGTGAAGCTCACGAGTGGTGGAAGAGTGTTAATAATAAGCAAAACATCACATGGGAAGAATTTGAAAAACTTGTATCAAGTAAATGGATCAAGGATTCAAAAAGGGAGGAGATGTATTAAACTCAAGAAGAGTTAAAAGAAGCAAAAGAAGAGATCAAGAAGAAGGGTGGTGAGATATCTAATATAAGATACCTTATTGAAGCACTTGTTAAATAAGTTCAAAAATTAAAACAATGAAAGACTAGCAAAGGCAAGTGGGAAAATGATTAGTCAAGGGAAGAATTGAAAAAGAAAGATGAAGAGATATGTAGATTATGAAACCATAATAAATAAATAAAACTATTGGATAAGGTTAAGAGATTGAAAGAAGAAAAGAAGAATTATCAAAATCAAGAAGAAACAAGAATGTTGGATGAAGAATCTACCAAAAGACTTAAAGAGGAAATTTGCAAGAAGGTTGAGGAATCCCTAAATACTAATGAGGTAAAATCAGAAATGCAATCCAGAATTGAAGAAGAATGTCAAAATTTGATCAAATGGGTGACATTGCAACTTCAAAAGGATAAAGAAGACAAGATTCAAGAAGGTTGCCAGAATATACTTGAAGAAGTTGAACTTCATCTAAAGGATGTGCATGCCAAATATGATGGTATTATCTCCAAGCCTAGAGTAATCAAAGGCCAAGCAAAGAGGATAGAGGATGTCATTGTCTCTGAAATGAAGATAAAATTAATGCATGTGCAAAGTGAAGGAAAATTGTCAAATGTGAAACCATATCAACACCCTCATTACTAGAAAAGGTTTCAAGGAAGACAAGAAGGTCGATATCAGCATTATCAAGGTAGAAGATGGAATACTCGTCAATATTCATGAAACAAGGCATCACAAAACCACTCTTCAACAAGTTATTTTCAAAGACCAACAACCACTACAAATTGCAAAAGTTACAACAACAATACATGGAATCAAAGGAAAGAAAATTATGCAACAACTAGCTACCAAGGATTAGGACCAAAAAGAATTGATTTTGGATGGATGGATTATCATCAATGGAATGAAGAAAGAAGGAATATAAGAAAATCATATTGCTTGGTTTCATCACATGTGAATCCTTTAATTGCAAAGCTTTGAGGTCAAAGCTTTTTGGAGGGTATTATGTTATGACCCACGGGGGGGGGCATATATGGGGTTAAATGTATATGATATCAAGTTAGTCTCTTAGTCATATACAATCATGAAGTCCTCGTATAGCACCTATGTATTTCACATTTAACGATATAGTTGTTATCCTAAGTTTTTTTCTAGATTCCTACTTTTCCTCCTCCTACCTTATCTCTCAATGAGGTGTCAATGTGAGAGAAATTGAGGTGGTTTCAATATTGTATTATATATGTGTATCATTACAATGAATATAATGTTGAATTATGGTTTGAGGCATTTTCCGTCAAGTCCTAGACCTGATCTTGTGTGCTTTATTTCTTCATATGTTACCCCAAAGAAGGGGGAGCATCTATGGGGATAAATATGCATGTAATGTGTAAATGTTTATGTAATAGAGTCGGCCTAATAGTAAAAGGGTCTCATGTGTAGTGTGTGAATAGGTATATATAGAGATCATGTATTCATTATTGGGGAGATGTGAATTGTGATGTATGAATGTATTTGGTTATTTTGAGGAGGTTCTCTTATTCTTTAAGGATTTATTGTCTAACTCATCTCTCTTATCTATATTGAAGTTATGTTGTACGCTCACATTGTTGTACATGGTGTGTACTTCTAGTTTATTGTAATATCTTAAGCATTTGGAATATAACATTGTCTTTCATGTTTTCTTGTTAAAGAAGTAAGTAGATGATCGTAATCACATTATTGATTGTTATGTGATTTAGGTTAGATGGATAGTTCCAAACAAAGCATATTTACATCTTTGACAAAGAGATTGTCATTCTCCAAAATTGAATCATCTCTAAAGTAGAGATGGAAACATTACAAACCTAATGACACTACTTAAGACTTGAGGATGTTATGCAAGACCAATGCCCTTTTTAATTTGTCTTTGTTGAAAAAAGTTACAAGAAATTTGGTGTTTATTTTAAGAAGACCCTAAATATACTCCATTTTGGTTTTCTAATCTACGATATGGGTCATCTGACTTTTAATATATTTTTTCTTAATGTATTTAAATAATACTACAAAATATATATGAATAATGTTTATATAAAGAATAAAAAACCAAATAAAAAATATTTTAAATCAACTTTTTTTTTAAATATATGAATGAAATGAAAATAGAAACTTAAAAAAAAATTGCTAAACTATGTATGAATCTTTTAGTGATATACATCTATTCCTTAAGAAAATAACGTTGACAATAAACAATGAATTTGTTAATTCTTGAAAGCAGGTGATAATGATTGAGCACACAACTATGTATGAATCTTTAGCTTTGTGCATTTATTCTTAAAAAAAACCCTTCACCATAAACAATGAAAAAAATAAGCATTTGGTCGAATGAGTGCAAGGAAAATAATAACTAAAATGTAAAATGTTGAGTCAAGAACACTAATCAAACCTTGCTTATCTTTTTTAATATAATATAATTAATGAAAATCTATTACATAAAAAAATACATTTAATCTTTCCTTTACATGTTAAATGAAGAAAGAAGTTACATGAAATCTTTTATGTGTTTTGTATATAAGTGGCTGTATTTTACAGGAGTGGTTTTTATCAATTCCTTCTACCATGAAAGATACTTTGCATGATCATATAAATTCTCTCTTTCAACATTTTCAATTTCAAGATTTGAAATGTAATAAAAACAACATGTGAATATTTACTAATTTACTGCTAAACCACAGCGAATTCCAAAATAATCTCTTCCAATACTTGGTCAAAGAGAAGCTTCTCAATGTCCCTGCCAATCTCCTGGGCCTCCCCTTCCCCAAACATGCCATCGTCCCATGAAGAAGTCCATATACTATTAACCCCAAATCTTGAGATATTAAGATCCCTCAACAACATGGTGTAAAGGGCGTCATTGGCAACATCATCAAAAGGCACAGAATGATAATCCACCAACTCTCCGATATCATCACAGAGCTCCTCCACCAAATCTGGAATTCTTCTTTTCCTCTTTAATCCCAATGCAAATGACGCCCTTCTCGGTTTTGAAATTGACGGTCTCTGCTTCATTTGCAAGCGCGTCCTCGTCTTTCGTTTCAACAACTCCTTGACGCAGTGCAACACGAGGCGTCGTTCGAGGGCGTCGCCGGGTAGCCGCTGTTCGCCCGAGCACGACGCCGCTTCTTGCTCTTCTATTTTGTAGTAGAGTTGAGGGTAGAGCTCAGTCGAATCTGCCCCTTCTGCGTTCATCAATGTAGGATTATTCGTCAAGATTTCCCAAACGTAATCCCTGTAATCCATCTCACTAGCGTCAAACTCAGCAGCCTTGGATGCAGTTTGATTGCTGCAATTCGACGCTGTGATTGGCCTTGCTTGCCCATCTTCATGGATTTTATCTGTTTTCTTATCTGAATCTGTAGCACCCAGAAACCCAGTTTAGGCATATAATAGAGGGAACCCACTTAGCAAATAACAAATAGACTGCTCCTGTTTTGTATTACAGTGTTTGGTAACAGGTTTGGAGAAAGAATAACCTTTATAATCAGTTGGTTGGCTGGAGGATTCATATTCCTCTTTTTCCCCATTATCAGCTTCATGTTCGTCTACATCATCGGCTTCTTCTAAATGATGTGCTTCTGCTTCTGCTTCTGCTGGCAGTTCCAGAACAGAGACTGGACTGACTGACAAAGCTGCGGAATTATGCTGGAGAGAAACTGGTAATTGATCACAGTGAGAGCTTTTCTGATATTCAGCTTCATAAGCATGATCCAAGCTGCCTGCAACCTGCAGCACGACGTTAATGTGATTGTGATCAGAATTAAAGTATGATTGATAGTAGACAAGATTTGGCAGGAGAATTGAAAGTTTAATACAATAATCAAACATATACATAGTTCAGGTTTGGCATCAATTAGCAAATCCATCTTAACGCTAACAGAGATATTATATTAAAAAACTCACCTTAATGGGAACAAATAGGATGAGCATATATGCATCTTAACTTTAGATCCATCAACATGTCACAGAAATATAGGATGATCGTATATGCATTCAAATTAATTTTATTTTAGCTACATTTTAATTTCTTCCTTATTTTATCGCTCGTTCGTTTTGTGATTTCAAAGTTGTGGGTGAGAGAGATGAGACGGTGTGAATGATCTCAGGAGATTTTAATATACTTCAAAGAAATTAGCAATTCAATTTTATTTGATTCCTTTTCCCGCTTAAAAATCTATAATCCATTGTTAAAATAAATACCCCATCCATAAAAATCCTTAATCACTAATAGGAAGTAAATTAGAAATGCTGGACACTGTTTGCTGAGAATGCCTACTAATCAAGGATTTATGCTTTTTACAATCTTCCCTGCCTGGGCTATATAAATACCCCATCCATAAAAATCCTTAATCACTAGTAGGAAGTAAATTACAGATGTTGTACACTGTTTGCTGAGAATGCCTACTAATCAAGGATTTATGCTTTTAACAATCTTCCCTGCCTGGGGTATATAAAGACCCCATCCATAAAAATCCTTAATCACTAATAGGAAGTAAATTAGAAATACTGGACACTGTTTGCTGAGAATGCCTACTAATCAAGGATTTATGGTTTTAACAATCTTCCCTGCCTGGGCTATAGAATGCTAACCTGGACAAGGTAAATCGGAGGCACTATACTGTTCAAAATAGGAAATTTTGAACAGGTAAGACTCAAGCACTGCACAGTTCTCTGAGAATGTCTGCTGATCAAGTAGTTAAATAGCTTACTACACAGCTACAGGAAGATCTCCCCTACTAAAGCTATAGAATGTCTATGTGAAACATAGTTTAAAAATAATAAATGTACAGATAAGTTCAAATCAGTAAACAATTTGCTCAATGTGGGCTAATTAAGTGACTAGACGGTTTGTGCTGGATGGTATATTTTTAGTGTTTGAGTATTCATGAAATTCTTATTGTTTTGTTCATAAAATTTCATTTTCTTTAGTTACTGATATGTATATATGTTCATCCAGTTTTTGGATCAAGAGAAACTAAACCACAGTTCCATGTAAGAACAAAGAAATAACAAATAAGAAAGAACGAGTATAACTCACGTCGGAACTTTCAGACGATTCCCTGCTGGGATTAAAGGAGTTAAATGTAGATGTCTCATTATTGCTGTTATCGTCTCTGTGAATTGTCGACGCCTGTGAAGCAACACTTGGTAATTGGGATATTACCAGAGGCATTCGATTGGTCTTTGTGTCATATGATCTTGCAGGTTCCTGATCATCTGGTGAGATTCGGTCCGTGGAGGCTGAAGATAAGCTGGAACGAGGTTTCGAGATACTGATTCCCTTTGGCTTGGTGTCAGAATTCTGATCATAGTGAGATTTCTGTCTCTCTGGTTTGAACGGCAAGGAGGAAGCCTTCTTTTCATGGCCGACCTTGTTATGACTGCCATTAGAAATTCTCTCGCTCCTCCTCCTCTTGAGCTCCTGCAGGAGGACAGAAGGAGGAGGAGATGGAGGAGGAAGTTGTGTTTTAACCGGAGGAGGTGGTGGAGGAGGAGGTGGAGGAGGAAGCTGTTTCTTAACCGGAGGGGCAGGTAATAGAGGTAGAGGAGGAAGCTGTGTCTTAACCGGAGGGGCAGGTAATGGAGGTAGAGGAGGAAGCTGTGTCTTAACCGGGGGGGCAGGTAATGGAGGTAGAGGAGGAAGCTGTGTCTTAACCGGAGGAGGAGGAGGTGGTGGTGATGGTGGTGGTGAAGGAGGAGGAGGAGGTGGTGTTGATGGTGGTGGTGGTGGTGGTGGTGGTGGTGAAGGAGGAGGTGGTGATGAAGGAGGAGGAGGAGGCTGTATCTTAACAGCACGGTTATGGTGATGATCGCCTTGAACTCTAGTTTGTTGTTGTAGTCTAGACCCCTCTGAATTTATATTACTACTGCTATTCTTCCTCGATTGTACTCCTGCATCAGCCAATCTCTCTAATGTGGGTTTACTCAATTTCTTCTTAGGCGTTGTACTCTTCACTGCATTTCCCTGACCCTGTTTAATTCTGGAAGCTGCTGTGACTTTTTCATGTATTTCTGGTGTTTTCTTGGGACTCCTGACAACCTGCTGCTGCTGTACTGTCATGGGGCTTATTGGATTTACACGCTTCATGATTGTGGATTCCTCCCTTGTAATAGCCTTGGCATTAACATTGTCATTGGTATTCCCAATAGCTGATGTCCTCTTTTCAGGCATCAAAACGTACTGGACCTGTTGCTGTTGCTCCTGTAAATTAATCCTCGCGGGCTTTTGCTTCTCTGCCTTCAAAGAGATCACGCGGTTCGAACCTGAACCGTATTCGTACATGTGATCATCAACATCTGGAACGGGATATGAATGCAAAATGCCTTTAATTTGCATTGCTTCCAGTATCTGTTTTAGGGTCTTGGGCTCGGCGTGTTCGGAGCTCACGCGCTTTAATTTCTCACTTAACTCCACTTCGAAATTGAGCTTCACGGGGGCTTCCTGTTTTATTCGTTTTACAATCACAGGTTCATGTTGCTTCTGTGAACCTGATCTCGTTGTCGAATCCCGTGGCCTCTGTTTCTCTGGCTTGGATGATCTGTTGGCGTCCATGGATACTGAACCAGTATTGATGATCACTGGATTAATGGGATGAACAGGAATTGAATTCTTTTTTTGGATCATCTGCAATTTGGGGCTCTTGGGCGGCTTCGCATTGGGCTTAGGATCCTTTGATTCTGAAGGCAATTCTTCCAAACCCATGAGCCGAGCAACAACACTGGGAATTCTGCGCTTAGCATCTGCCTGTTGCAGGCCTGATTTCGAACCAGAAACACTAGAATCTGCCGGCAACAGGCTCTTACTTTTTTTACTACTAGTACTCCTAATGCTATATTCTACATCAACGTGCATAGCAGAATTATTATTGTTGTTGGTGGTGTTGTTGGTATAGAGCATTTTCTGCCTGTTGAGGCTTTCTCTTATGGCATCCCTGAGATCCACAGTACTAGACGACTTGGCAGCAATTTCCCGTCCATCTAAAGATAGCCTGGCAGGTTCCCTTTTCCCTACATCAAACGAATGCCTGGGTTGATCATCGTGCAATACTCTGTGTGTATACGGCAGCAATTCCTTGAGATCAACCGATTTCCTCGGTGGTTGAAGAGTCTTGAGATTCGAACCAGCGGCCTTCTGAAGCTGGGCCAGCATTCGCAGAGACTCCTCCAAATCCATGGCTCCCTTCAACAAATCTCTGCCAACGTCCCCGCTGTCTACTTTCTGTTTGTTCTTCCATCCATGCAAAATCTCGCCCAGTTTCTGCGCCTCGCGAGAAATCTCTTTGAGCTGTAAATACGATCGAGCCTGGGCATTGTTCTGCAGCATGTCAGAATCCGAGAAATATTGTCGACCGACTTCACCCAGGTCCAGCGATCTTCTGTGATGATGATGATGGAAATTACCGCCTTTAACCAGCTGCTTATTACTATCATTACTTTTTTTATGATAACCATAAGAAGAACTGAAATCATTGCCTCCATGAATATCCATTCTTTCGCTGCCATTCCTGCCTACAGAATTGATGCCATGATGGTGCACTTCTCGTTGTCTTTGCTGATAATCTACGTCGCCATTGAAATGGTAATAGATTGACGAATCTGCAAACCGTTTGGAGCCTCTGTACTGTGCTTCGCCTGCTATTTGAACCGGCCTTGAGCTGGATTCTTCCTTTACGTTCGATCTACGCCTTCCTCTGTCCCCGTGAATCTGCAAATCAAAATTTTAAAAAATCCCCAAACCCTGAAGCCAATTTAAACCAAAACAAAACTATAAAACTGCAGACTGAAAATAATTAACTCACGTATATTCTGTCCTCGTGAATGGGATCTTCTCTGGATATATTCCCCGACCTCGAATTAATTGATCGCTTATAATGTCTTTCTATATCTGTTATTACAGCGCCCATGAGCAACTGGTTATTAAAGATTTCTAAAATCTTTAATGAGAAAATAATCCGTATGTGGCATAGCCATGCAAACAGTTCAGGTTTATATATTGGTGGGTATGGAGCTTCTGTGTATGAAGTGAAATGTTTTACTTAAAAATTGGTTTCTCTTCACTGTCAGAAAGGAGAAAACAATTCCAATAACCCAGGAAATTCATATTCTATAGACTATTCCAATAACCCAGGAAATTTACATTCTATGAATCAAATTTTTGAGAAGAAAATAGAGTAGAAAAAAATGCACATACCTTATTATCCTAAATGAGTGGACTGAACTAACAGTGGAACATTGATATCTGATTATGTATCCTAAATGAGTGGCCTAAAGTAATAGTGGAACATTGATATCTGATTATGTTCAGGTTTATTCAATTAGTTTAAATGGTCGTTAACGGGATATTGTATCCTAATATACAGTATATATACACACCTGGAGAAGGGCCGGCCTGATGAGATCCTCGCCATTTCATATGAGCATTATCCTGCTCTTCGCTAAGGGCAATAATACGCCTCTGCAAGCGTAAATCTTCAACCAATTTCTGGTTAAGCTTCGCAGTACTAGTCATGGCGGATCCACAAAACAAGATTTCTTCACAGCTCGAGACTGAATATAGTAAGAACAAACACCTACACCGCAAACATTCAACAATGCGCAGAGATCTCAATGGATGGAATTCAATGAAATCAATTTACCAAACTCAGATTGGTACAATAAAAAATTCACGTATGAATTTGACGAAGAGACCATGAGTCCTTACCAGACCAAGATTTGGAATCGACCTACAATGCGGCATGTTCGGAGCAGCATTCCTAACGACTGACGCCCATCCTGCAGGCCGACTGGGAGATGAAACTGTCAAAACGGAAGAAGTGGAATAGATGATAAAATACGTGTATATATCATTCACAAGGTATATACACAGACGCACGTGAATTTCTTAATGGAGTCACGCGTAAGCTATGGAGCAGGCGGCGGAAGCACGTAATGAAAGACGAGGCTTTGGCCACACACTAAGTTTGGATTTCAGCGGAGCTGTCAGATAGATAATTAAGACCAGACAGTGTAAACCCTAATCTTGTTTTCAGTTCAAGAATCTACAAATTTGAAAACCTTCGGCTGGGCTGCCATTGTCTGAGATCAAGTCTAACCTAATATTCGATGACGCTTGATTTACTTTGCTTGGCCAACAAAATACTTTCATTGTAAAACAGGTTGGTAGGTTGCTTTCTTCACCAAACTCGGCTCAGAGTGGGTCAAGCTCTCTTCCAGATTGATTCTGGTAAGATTGAACCCGGGCTAATACTGATAAATTTCCATGACTGCCAAACGAACCTGAACATGGCCCACTCCATGATTCAAATATTTATGCAAGCCCATCATTACACTATAAACGTGATGAGATCCATAATCAAAAAAATATGAAAGGATATCATTGACTTCCACTATAATACACGCAATAGAGAACAAACTCCTAAGAAAGGAGTGGCTTGCTCGTCATATGCAATATGGATTATAGAATCATATTTTTTAAGGCAATATTGAGGTTACCTATCATTTTCAAATGTGTTTACAAACCCATAAGACACAACATGGTGACTACTATGTAAATAGTTTAATTTATCACACCTATATGGTGTTAAATTTGATAGGGACAAGACATCCATGTGTTTTACCTTGCTTGAAGTAAAGAATTCATTGGATTGTATGTCAAAGGAACCACTATGACAACCA
The DNA here is from genome assembly GCA_010110895.2 of Picea sitchensis. Lineage (NCBI taxonomy): Eukaryota > Viridiplantae > Streptophyta > Pinopsida > Pinales > Pinaceae > Picea > Picea sitchensis. The sequence continues at coordinate 7,879 of SNQJ01S0035862.1, read as the reverse complement.
CCATGTATGTTTAGGTTTTGGTCTAAGATGTGTGTATATAAGGTTGTGTTGTAAATCCATAGTTGAGTCAAATTGATCAAGTTGGTCAACCTTGACCTTAGGATCATTTTACTTACCATGCCTGCTCCCACCTACTTACAAGTGTAAGTTATAAATGTGTTTAGATTAACTAGCTAGGAGTTAAGTTCAAAGTGAGTTATTTAGTGTATTCCCCTATAATGTGAGGCATATCAAACTAGTTAGCCTAAAGCTTGGCATTATAGGCACATTAAGCTAGTCAATTTAGAGTTTGGGGTTAAAGCAACATTAAGTAGCTAGTATGCACACTCAACTCATCAAGATGTCAAAGCAAGGTATTTGACCCATCTCCAATTGATCACATTGATTGTCCCCATTGGGATTTGATCCTTAACTCCTTGTTGCAAACCATTTGCTTCAACCATCACACTTATGTGTATGTTTTTAAAAGCATTTTGCACCAATGTGAAGTCTTACAAAAACAAAATAAAAAATGCAGCTAGATATGCATTGAGTGCATATGGATCAAACCCTTTTCTATTAAATCAATTCCCACCTCAAGGCATGGTTAGAAACACATTGTTATATGCAAAATATGCATATATGGAACATTGTACATCTATCAAATCCGTCAAATCGAGTCAAGACCTTCTTGGACTGAATCAAATCCCCTTTATTGCCTTGTAACACCCTCAATCATGTCTTCGGTTACCCTAGCATCGTTTCAATGGAACTCAATGTGCCTTTGATAATCTTTGTGAATCCCTTGATTTGACTATAGCTCATGATGACATTGATTGCCCATTAACTATCCCAAGGGGTTATCTTAATCGGTTATCAATAATATTATTGGGCACTTGCTAGTTCTATGTTGGTAGGTGCCTAATTCAACTCCCCTTGAGTATATCCACTAGTCTATGCCAATGGATTTACTAGAGATACCATTCACAAATGTGGGGAAGCATTCCTTGAAATAAAAATTCCCATAAACTATCAAACTTGACATGATATTAATAATAGAACATAAACCATGCATGCTAATTAACGATGTAGTTAATGATATATATATATATATATATATATATATATATATATATATATATATAACACAACATTTCAAATCAATTTATGATAATATTTCTATTTTAATTTGTGTTTCTCCAATATTATTGACACCATTTTCACAAGCCCTATTTGCAAGGAAAGAATAGAGTAATAGCTCTTGTTGCTATGTTGGTTTCTTCTCATGAAATGTTGGCACCTAATCAAGCTCAAGACTCTATTTTTGGAGTCTTATTTGGGACTTGGTTAATCATATCTTTCTTTCTTGGTTGCCACATAACAAGTTTCCTATAAAGAGTTGCTCTAAGGTACGTGGCATATTGTTACAGCATATGTTCAATTTTGGTATGATGACTTTGGTCCAAAGAAATTAGATCAAGTTAGGTTTCCATTGTGGATAGAATTTACAAATATTAGTTGTTGCATCAAGCAAAAGTTCATATTAAAAAAATTGCATAAAACTTCATAGGGTCCTCATCTATCATCCAAACTCCTCCACATAACATGCTAATGCAAGAGTTTGAGTCAAGGTAGACTTCACAAATGCCTCCCATAATTGATTAAGTTAAAAGATGATAGAAAAGTATTCATTCAATGATTAAGGTGCTTAAATATTCAAATCCTTATTTTGTATGTCAAGCTATGTATCATCATGTAAAAGATTGCCTCGAAGGAATGCAACTAAGACCACTCCACCTTCTAATGTGACAAATGGTGCTTCAGCCAAGGAATCATCACATGCAGCACCAATGGATGTACATAGAACACACATAGAAGGACACTACCTCTCCCATGATCAATGAAAAATTAGCTCTAAGTATGTCAAGTGCAATGGTTGGATTAAGTTCCTAACCTTCTCTTGTTGATAATTCTGATAGATGGAAATTTTAGCAAGGTAGGAAGTAAAAAGGTTCAACCAATTTACAGAAAAGTATTAATAGACCACAAATCCCTCCAAAATGATGAGATTCATAAAACCATCTTCAAAAGATGTGGTTGCAAGTACATCATTGTATTCTCAAGGTGGCTTGAATGAGTTATTACTTTGCAATACAATTAAAGCATTCAAGAAATCTAACCATTTATCAAGATGAATATTTGTATATGTTCTTGAAACATGAGGGGGATGACCCTCTCATGCATCAAAATGTGCAATGGGCCCCTTTTCTTATGTTGTGTGTAGGTTGAGCCTAACACTCTACACATTTGAAAATATTTAGCAATGGAAACTATAATAAATATCCTTATACTTGTGCATAATGCATGAAAGAATAAACTTGGAAATTTAGGGACTCGAGAGAAAAGAAAATTGATCTAATCATTCTCATAAATTTGGTAATATTTACAATACGATCAATTTAGGACCTTAACATTCTTCACATGCTCCATGTCTCCTCTGTGTTACCACTCTCATCATGTTGCTTCACATAAGTCCTCTTCTTTTGTTCCTATTCATCCTCTTTGAGTTATCTTCCTACTTTCACCTTTGCTCTCAATGGATTCCAAACCAATCTCCTTCTCACGCATCCAATTTATAGGCTTTGTTGTGACCAACTTGCAGGTGTCTTCTAGAACCAATGGATGCAAAAGTTTATTTCTTGTCTATTTGTCTTCTATGTGCATCGTTTCAACTAATTTTTGTGTCACCTACTTTGATCCACTCTTCTTGAGTCCATTCACACACGAAACTTGCTTCTTCATATGTGTTGACTTTAACACATTGTTATGTGCAATGTTTTTCACCTTCATTTTCATATTGCCACTTCTTCAGCTCACAAATTCCTTCCACACAACCTCACCTCTTGCACACTAGTCTTCTACCTTAGCATATTTCTCAAAGAACTTTGCCGAAATATATTTGCCCCTTATGTGTTCATCTTGCACACTTCTCTCTTCACCCAGACGCATCTCATTATTTGGAAATCCATTTTCATATTTTGTGAAACCCTTTGTGTTGTTGCACACGATGCTCTTGCTTTAAATTCCTCTTAAATATATAGACTTGTACGTTTTCGTGCAATCATTGTGCTCAATTATTCATCAAATTTTCCCTTAACCTTGTGAATTTTTTGATACTCATATTTAGAAATCCAAGTTATTTCCCCAACAACTTTGTCTTTTCGCTTTATTAAGGCTTCTTGTATGCTTCATTACGCATCTCCAAAATTGTCGAATCCAACTCTTTGTTAATCTCTTTTGCTTTCTTCTTTAGCATTTGGCTACACCAATCAACCTTGGCTTCTTGCTCTATTGCATCCGTGTATGTTGTTTTGTAATCATTAAGATCCATCACATTGAATATAGGTGACATATCCAACTCTTCAAGAAACTCCACCTAATAGGCATTCTTACTAATTTCTACTTAATCTTACATGGACCAATCTTCTTCACTTTCAACTTGTTATTTGCACTTTTAAGATAGTGCTCCTTTCTCAAATGCAATGACACTTTATCCCATACTTCAAATAAATTGAATCTTATGTGAACATGTCCACTCCTTATACTCTTCACTCTTAAATCTTAAATTTTTGTCCCTACAAATACACTTCCGCCATATGTTCTTTCAATGCTTTTGCATCATCAATTATGCACATATTTAATAGAAAATCATTTAAGTCGATAACTTATCATAGGTGTGTAAATACCCAATCTAATATGGTGATTTATTGGTCAAATTGTTCACATAACTATTGTATGTGAATTATGCCTACTCCAAAATTGAATCATGTTGTTGCAAATTATGTCTATATAAACACCTCAATAGATCCCCAAACTTTGATTCACAATTTTGGCCTTGACATCTCTCTTCTTCTACAGTATCTATGGTTCCTACACAATCATACATTTGTGTATTATTAGGTTGTATAATCTTCCAAGTGGTGTTGTTGCAATGGTCCGTATGTGCTTAGACTCCTCTCCTTGTGCTAATTGATCTCTTACCTCAATTTTCCTCACACTATTCCATTGTTGACACTTACAGGGTTTATGGCCTTCATTTCCACAAGTGAAATAGTAGATAATTATACACCCATTTCCACATGCATGTCATATGAACTCTTTGAGACTTTTTCCATGAACACTTCCAAATACCATATCCATCTTTAGGTTTGGTATTTTCTCCATCATCTCCCATGCGCCTTGCATGAAAATTTATATCCTTGCCAAAATTATTTTTGTTGCCATTACATGTAAACTTCTCAACTTTCAATGCCAAATGATAAGATTCTTTAACTTAATCCATAGGATAATATTATTTAACTTAATCCATATTGCATAGACTTATCTCATCTTTGGTGGTGAATTTCAAACCATTCATGTATCTCACGACTCATTTATCTTCTTCTTCTTGGTGTTTATCACATATTGAAAATTTATAAAACTCCTCAATATAATCTTGCACATTATACTCTTTCTTACTCAAGCTCTACATTTGTTTGAAAAATATCTTCCTATAATCTCCTGGAAAGAATTTTCCATGCAACTTCTAGACTAGTTTACTCCAATCCTAGGCCTTCTCCTTTTTCTTCTTACTTACTCTTACTGTAAGTTTTAAACCTGTGAAGTAAAGAAATGCATACAAATTCTTAAGAAAAACAGAAATTAATCAATGGCTCATACACACGATACACAGAGATTTAAGCTGGAAACCTTTAATAGGGAGAAAACTAGTCTTCCTTAGTGTCGCACCTTTCAACTTGTCATTGTATTAATTTCACCATTCACAATACAATATATACAATATTTTAGCTATTCCGTAGCTACCAAAACCCTAATCCCTTAATCCAAGATTAATTTAGAAAACCGCTAAAAATAGAAAAAACCGCTAAAATAGCAAAAACCGCCCAAAAACAAATTCGGGGCGCTTCCCTGAACACTGCGCGTAACCAGGGGGGGGGGACCTGGGCCCCCCTAGGACCCCCCCAAGAAAGTGCCTGGTGCACTGGGATCGTCAGACGCAATTGTTGAATCCGATGTGCCCACACACAAACATGCAAAGAATATAACACATACCCAACATTATCCCACTCGTTGTTTTCTTTGCATATAGGGGCTCACAGGATTACATAGTCAACAATCCAGGGCAGCAATGCCCATTGTTACTCTACACCAGGATAACTTCTCTATGCTCACAGACTTTGTCAATGAATCTGCAACATTCTTCAAAGTGTCAACATTTTCCAGCAACACCTTCTTTTCTCCAACCATGTCTCTCACAAAGTGATACAGAACATCAATATGTTTTGTCTTCAAATGATAAGCAGGGTTTGTTTCCAGGAATATTGCACTCTGACTGTCATAATCTAATCTCACTGATTGTTGTACCAACCCAATACCTGAACACAATATCTATAACCATAATGCTTCCTTTCTTGCATGAGTGGTTGCCATGTATTCAGCTTTTGTAGTTGAGAATGACACTGCAGCCTGTCTTTTGCTCATCCAATTGATTTCTCCTCCAAATAGGTTAAACACATACCCACTTGTAGATATTTTGTGATCCAGATATCCAGCCTAGTATGCATCAACAAACACATGTATGTCCAACACTTTGTCCAATCTTGGTCTTCCTTGGTAGCACAATCCATAATTGGTAGTGCCACGAAAATACCTGAAGACCCTCTTTATTTTTGTCCAATGCTCCTTCCCTGATTTTGACATATACCTGCTCAAAACTCCCATTGCATGTGCAATGTCCGGTCTAGTATAGACCATTTCATACAGCAAACTGCCAATTGCACTGGCATACGGAACATGGGACATGTCCTCTTCTTCTTCATATGTCTTGGGACACTGATCTACAGATAACTTTACACCTATAGGAATATGAACCTTGATCGGTTTACTTCCATGCATATTAAACCTCTGCAATATTGTCTCAACATATTTTCTCTTATTCAACCATAGTTTCATGTTTGCATGATCTCTTTTAACCTCCATTCCCAAAATGAAGTTAGCAGCACCGAGATCCTTCATGTAAAATTTGGAGGATAGTTGTGATTTCACCTCCTTGATAACATCTATGTTATTTCCTACCAGCAACATGTCATCAAAATACAACACTACATAAATGAAGTGATTACCAACCAGCTTGGAATATACACAGTGATCATCCATGCTTCTCACAAATCCCAATCCAAGGATGTATGTGTCAAAATTTTGGTACCACATCCTAGTTGATTGCTTCAGACCATATAGTGACTTCTTTAGCTTACAAACCAACTCTTTGTTTCCCTTCACTACAAAGCCTTTCAGATGCTTCATGTAGATTCCTTCTTCCATATCCCCATGTAGGAATGTTGTTTTTACATCCATATGTTCCACTTCAATATCAAAAGCAGCAACAATAGATAAAAGAAATCTAATAGAAGTTAACTTGAAAATATGAGAAAAAATATCACCAAAGTCAATTCCCTCTACCTGGGAATAATCTTTTGCTACTAACCGAGCTTTGGATTTCTCCACTTTTCCTTCCGCATTAAAATTCTTCTTAAACAACCATTTTCTACCAACATATTTTCTTCTAGATGGCAACTCAACTAGATCTCATGCATCATTCTTATCCAATGCATTCATTTCTTCAACCATGGCCTTCTTCTAGAGTTTACTATCCTATGAATTCACTGCTTTCCTGACAGTTCTAGGATCATCATCAGTAATAGATAAAGAAAAATTAGAACAAAAATCAGGTGGACTATACCTTTTTGGTTGCCTTATTTCCCTCACTAATCTCCTCAATACTGGGGTATGAGGTTCTTCTTCTTCTTCTTCATCTTCTTCAGTTGATTCAGATTTTGCATCATCCAACTTAAACTCTATTTTTTCATTTTCTTCTTTCCTTGGTAATAATTTATGTTTGGGACCATCTTTCACCTCTCTAAAAACAACATCCTGATTGTAAACAGTATTCTTAGTTTCTGGGTTCTAAAGTTTATAACCTTTCACACCATCTTTATAACCAATAAATATACACTTTCCAGCTTTATTATCCAGCTTACTCCTATTTTCCTTTGGAACATGTACATAAGCATCACAACCAAAAACTCTGAGATGTTCAAGAGAGGGTTTCTTACCATTCCATGCCCCGTGTGGAGTTGTATCAGCCAACATTGATGAGGGTGATCGATTGACCAGGTAACATGTTATACCCACTACCTCTACCCATAATTATTGTCCTAACTCGACACCACTAAGCATGCTCCTTTATTTTTCCACTAGTGTCTTGTTCATCCTTTCTACAACTCCATTCTGCTTAGGTGTGTATGGAGTAGTCTTCTTCCTTACTATACCACACTTCTTACAGAATTATTCAAATTCATTTCTGCAGAATTCTCCACCATTATTTGTCCTCAATACTTTTATTTTCTTCTCTGTCTGATTTTCTATCGGAGCCTTAAACTCTTTAAATTTATCAAATGCCTCATATTTCTTTATAAAAAAATAAATCCATGTGTTCCTTGATAAATCATCTATGATTGAAACATAATACACAGATTTACCTAGTGATGGAATAGGCACAGGTCCAAACACATCATTTTGTATCAACTCTAAGATCCACTTTGCTCTTGTAGCACTAGATGGGAATCATACTTGATTTTTTTTACCATATATGTAATGTTCACAAAAATCAAAATTCAAAGTGAAATTATACATACCTATTGATTAAGGTTGGTTGTCATTGATGTCAACCCTTGAAGAAAGACCCGTAGCACAAAGGTTTGGGTAATGGACCCAATAGTGTTTGATGTAAATATGACTCATTATTGTTTTTTCATGGTTGATAAGAATTAAATATGGATGA
>SNQJ01S0035861.1:15901-62860 GCA_010110895.2 Picea sitchensis | reverse complement strand
ATCTCCTTGAATTCCAAAAATCTTAGGATTTGTAGCCAAACCCACTGCAATTGTAACATCTCATGGTGTGACAATGTGCAACAATGTGTCCAACAAGATTACATCTCCAACATCTTAAGATGTTATTGAATCTTGGAACATCTTTCCTTGCATAATGTCTTCAATCCAAAGCTTTTTGAACATATTCGTTACATGAGAAGTAGTGACCATAAAAAACATTTTCATACATGTGCTTTTGTGTCAACCTTGAAGGTATCTCTCTTATGAATTTTCTTTGAGGTGTAGAACTGGCTTCTTGGTGTCTTCCTTGCTCTGATATTTTGAATATTTCCTTGCTTTGTGCAGATGCTTGACGTGCAAGTTGGCTTTCACCCTTTCAAAATGAAGGACCTACACCATGCTTCTTAGAAGTTCCAACTTCATACTATGTATCTTCTTTGTTGTATCCAAGACATAATTAATCATTTGGCGATCTTTGACTATCCAAGATTATTGAGTTGTTCATGAACTTGACATGAGCATTTGACTTCTCAACTTTCCTTCTGATATCAACAACTTCTGCTTCCAGCTTATGACATGATTCTTCCTTTTCATTTACCCAATTCTTCAATAGTTCCTCTATCCTTTTGGCTTCTTCAATTTTGTTCTTCGGATTGACATTGATTTCTCTTGTTTCCTTAAGATCTTCAAGTCTTTTGCTAAGCTCACCATTTACCTTATTCTTTTCTTTTGCTTGACTAATTATTTTAGTCTTCAATCTCTTGATCTCTTCTTCTTTTTCTTCTATTTGAGTCCTATGTTCAGATATGACCTTTTCAGTTGCTTCACTTTCTTCTTGTTTCTTGAGCATTTGTTTTAGTTCCATGGTATGCCTTTGGTACTTTTATAGGGATTCCTTAGTGATTCTTTCAAGAAACTCAAAAGCATATGAATCATCTTCTATTTCCATGCTAACTTCTTCTAAACCAGCTATAACTTTATATTTAAACTTCAACAAATCTTTTTCTTCTTCTATATGATAACTGTAAGTTGATTCTACATGAACTTCTTCTATTCCATCTAGATCTTCTTCTTTAATTGCAAGAGAACATTCAACACCATTACATTTAGAATTATTGCAATCAGAAGGTTTTGATGGGTCTTTACCTTCATTGATTTGCTTCACGTCCTTGATGGGATTGTCTTCTGTGTCTTCTCTTTTGTCATGATATGCCTTCTCTAGATTCAACCATAGGTCCTTGGCGGAGGTACATTGTCCTATGATTTTTTTGATAGAACCTAAGAGTCCACTAAATATGGTCTTGAACACCACTGCATTGTTCTTCTTTGCTTTCTTTTGAGATGCAAATTTGGATTATTTCTTCGAGGGAACCAATCCAACAACAATTGTGTCCCAAACACCTACTCCTTTTGACTTCAAATACCCTTTCATTTTTATTCTCCATGTTGAGTAATATGTCTCATCAAATAAGGGTACTTCGTTTGTATAGGGAACTACATGTCCATCCATTTGTGTGTCCATGGATCTCCTTCAAGCTTGTAAGGATTATGATGAATACCGTCTCTGATACCAATTGTTGGACACACCGACCACACTGAGAGGGGGGGTGAATCAGTGTGTGGCTCTTTTTACAACTCTTTCTTCCTTTAGTTAGCAACCACTTCAAACATTATTATTCATTCACAATTAGATACTTGCATATATCAACAACATTCATCGATAATAGAGAACTATGAACTATTATCATAATGAACACAATGAACACCAGATATATGTGTAAGCTTTTGTATTATGTTTTTATATGAAGATTACAATCTTCGGGGTTTATCAACACTAACTGAAAAGAGCACCAACTCCAAGAGAGTACCAAATCTCAAATGCAAGACCCATCTTGCAGATCTCAGCACCGACCGAGATGTGAGGATTCCAACCCTCAAGTACAAGACCCAACTTGTAGACAAAAAAAAATATGTCCAATTATACCAACATATACATGCACTGTATATGTTGCAACACGCGTATGTATGTGAGATGCCTTCTTTCAGCCTGTGTATGTACGTGACATGTCCTCTTTCAACCTGCGTACACCCTCATAAACCCAGGGTTTCCAGTTTCTGGAACTCTGAAACTTTCGGCCCTTCATACCTTTGCTTCCTCTGTCACATCAACCTATAACTTGTCATTGTACCATTGACCATATGTAGATCTGTACCATGTCGTCAATGAAGCATCTCCAACAACCTATGCATGTCCCTCATGCATACAACATAGATATCCCTCAACCATATCAGTATTGTACTATACATAAGAGTGTTGCTCACTCAACCAACCAACTAGCAACATACCATATTCAAGTACAAGACCAACCATATCAAGGATGCCTCAAGCATTCATCATATCATAACCAAATCTAAGCATCAAAACAAGCATGTGACCATACCATAACTTCTATAGATGACTTGAACCTGTAGAATGTTCACCTGGGAACTTGTTTCAGACTTCATAGACCTGGCACCAACATCTACTCAATTTTTCATGAGTTTATCACATGTATGATACCTCCTCTTCTACAACCTATGTATGTACACTACCTACTCCACTGCAGCTCGCATATGTACGCACCTTCCTCCACTGCAACTCGCATACACCTATGAAACTAGGGTTTTTCTTAAACTCCGAGATTTTCATTGTCGACCCTCCTTTGCCACTTCAAAAAATGACGCTACAACCTCAACAAAAGATCACTAGATCACAAGATAGATAAGCAATGAATAAGTGTGTGAGTGTAGTATTGAATGACTCCCTGAGGTGTTTATAGACTTGTGTTAGCTAACTCCTTTCCTTATTTTAGGGCTTCTAGGGTTTTCTTGTTACAACAACTTTACCCCTTTGACCAAGACTTATAACAAACTTAGGGGCTTTTTGTCCACTCTTTTGGGCTTCCAACTTCACATGGCCATATCTCCCTAACCGTGAGGATCCACGTGGTGTACCACATATCACTGAAAATTGCATAATGAGTACTATCCATCTATGAGGGTCTTGCATGCATGGACATTGTCCTTCATGTCAATACTCCTCTTTCAACTTTGGGTCCCATAACCACACCTAGGGGTTTCTTGTAGATTTCTTCAAAGCATCTTCCCGTGAGGGCCATTCTTAGAGCTACACCATAAGGGGACCACTTTGGAGACTTCTCGAAATATACCCATCATATCAGTTGACATCAATCCAATATCAATGACAACCAACTATCCAATGATCTCATGACCTCTCCAAGGGTTGACATCAACCTCTGAGGGTTGACATCAATCTTCAAGATCACTCTCCACAGGTTGACATCAATGACAACCAACTATCCAAACCAACTTCCCAACACAAGAAAGATCTCACTGATGTTGGAGGAAAATCATCACTAACCTATGCATGGGGATTGGGAATTTCCTCCAATAATCAAGCTAAAGCATACTCCCTTTTGCAAGGATTGAGATTGACATTGGATCGTCAAATAACCTCTCTCATGACTGTAGGTGACTCAAATATCATTATTCAATCAATCTATAAAAAAACCTATTCCATTGATTACAAACTTGATTCAATCCTAGCCTAGATTTCACAATAAGTCTCAAGATTTCATAAAATAAAGCTTCTCCAAGTCTTAAGGGAGAACAACACTGGCGTTGATTCTCTTGCTAATGAAACCACAAGGATGAAAATAGGGGTTTTAAGGGTTAATGGAACTTCAATTTTCCAAACCATACCCTGAGTTCCCTCAATCAATTAATGGCAAGTACTCCCATATTAAAGAGCCATGTATCAATCACGAACCAACCCTTCTACCAAAGAATTGTCATAAACATGACATGACCCTCACCCCCTTCACGCATGCCTAGTATGGTGAGGTCTCATAATTTTGAATGGATGGATGGTTTTATCCTCAATCGAGGTGGGAAAATGGTGATATGCAATGCACGAAAGATGATAACTTGTGGGACTCCTCTCCTCACAGTTACCAGCTATCAGAATTTAGTTGTCTCGCCCCTCTAGTTTGTCATACCTCTCAAGTTGTCAAACTTCAGTCTGCATTTGTTTTGTTTGTGGTTTTGGGATTTGAAGTTTTTCAAGTTGTGTTTCTTGTACGTTGTGTTTTCTGGTTTGGAGTTTCTCTGGGCTTCGGTGGATGTTTTTTACTGAAGATAATAATTCATGTTTGATTCTTTCAATTCTGGTACATTGAATTTGTGGGTTGGTCAACATTTTTCTATACCTTCCAATTTGGTGATTTTGCATCCTTCAATAGTTTTATATATCATCAGATTTTGAGTTTCTCAGGTTGATCATTTTTTGTATACCGTGCTTTTTGGTATGGAGGTACTCTGGACTTGGGTGCTTTCTCCTTATTGGAGCACAAGTCTCCAGTGTGAATTTCTCACCCCTGGCACATTGAATTTGTGGATTGGTTAGCATGCTCTTTGGTCTAGTAACTATGCAAGCCACAGTTGTTCAACAAGGGATACTCTGTGTTTTTCATTGTGTTGTGGTGTATTCAGGCATTTCCAATTCTCCGTACCCTTGAGGCAACCTAAAATTATTCTAGCAAACATGGACTACATAGATGGGAAAGAAATGAAATGAGACTTAAGGACTCGTGAGAAAATGATTCGAGGAAATAGGTCCTTCATCGTCACTATCACAATCGAGGTTTAAGAAAATGAGCAACAAGTAGTCTCTCAAATAATCTCCATGATGGGAATTACGATCGAATTGAAGAAGCAAATTGTAAACCATGAGGCAAAATGTGCCATGCTAAAAAACATAATCATCCAATTGAGAAAATATGCTTATTAAGGGGCCTCTAGCTAGTGGATGTCAATCAACTTTGGACAGGGAGAAGTAAAAGAGGAGGACAAAGTGCATCAACTCTTTGAATCTATGGAGATAGGTGAATAGGAATTTGTGCCAACTAATTTGGGCTTAGAAGAAGCCACCAACTGCCACATTGTCTGAATAAAATATGTTTTTCAAAGATATCTTCATATTAAATAGATATTATAGAATCTATTATAACAATAAATACTAGAAATTTATATTAAATTTTGAAGACACTAGCTCAACTACAACCTCTTTTAATTAATATAATTTTTCAAATTTCAATAAAAAGGGGAAAAACAATGCTAATAAATACACTAACTCAACTACAACCTCTTTTAATTAATATAATTTTTCAAATTTCAATAAAAAGGAAAAAACAATGCTAATAAATACACGTTGTAATTTGTGAATACAAATTATTCTACATATTTCCTTATGAGTATGTACTCACTATTAACTTTATAAATTTTATTATTTATAAATTAATTTTTAACTTTGATAAGTTGACCTTTTTTACCTATAATAATATGTTAACCTAGCCAGCTATTCAAGTTTAATCATCATGAATTAGAAAGGATGAAAAATATTTATATCTTATCACAATTTCTCAACCGAACAAATTTAAATATACACAAAGGTTAAAAATTCGAAATTGAATATACCAAAATGTCACATTTTCAAAAACTAACTTTTGATATATATATATATATAACAATATTTTGAAAACATATTAAGAAATTAAAAGTCAATAAACTTTACATTTTACAGTCCCATAGTCCGTATTGGACACGGAATAATAAATTAAATATTAAAAATAATAGTGCCCATGATGAAATCAATAGCATTGTTCACGGAATAATAAATTAAACATATTTATAAATTAAGTATTTAAAAAAAAAATATTGCCGATCTCTTGAAATCAATAGCATTGTTCAATATTAGTATCTCTGAGTTGTTAGAAATTGATTCGGATATAATGAAAACATGTTAGTACACATTTAATGTTTTGTAAAGTGGTCAATGATGTAATTATTAAAGTTAGGTTTAATGTGAAGGTTCATGCTTATATCATGTCATTTTTTTTTTTTAATAAGTGGAAAAAGTTTATAATATGTAGGATTATTATCTGGTTTTTCTTAATATAATTTTAAGATTTTAATAAATAAAAATATATTGTGAATTATTTAAAATTTATAAGGATATAATAAAAACATGTCTTATAGGTTAAATATTGTGTATATTGTTCTATGATGTAACTATTAAAATTAAATTCTTAAAGTTAGGTTTATGATGTAACTATTAAAATTAAATTCTTAAAGTTAGGTTTAAGATGTAACTATTAAAATTAAATTCTTAAAGTTAGGTTTAATGTGAAGGTTCATGTTTATATCATTGTCATTTTTTTTTATAAGTGGAAAAAGTTTATAATATGTAGGATTATTATCTGGTTTTTCTTAATATAATTTTAAGGTTTTAATAAATAAAAATATATTGTGAATTATTTAAAATTTATTAGGATATATTAAAAACATGTCTTATATGTTAAATATTGTGTACATTGTTTTATGATGTAACTATTAAAATTAAATTCAATGGGAAAGTTAATTAAGTAGGAACAAATTTATGATGTAATTATTAAAGTTAAATTCAATGTGAAAGTTAACTAAGTAGGAAAAAGTTTATAATATATAGATTATTAAATTTAGTTTTAGTTGATATAATTTTAAGATTTTTATAAGTAATATTATTATTGTATTGTGTAAATACAATTTGGTTATATAAAATAATTTGTTTAATGTTATTTTTAATGAGTTTATGTGTTTTGTAATAGCATTTAACTTTAATTTCATACATAAGATATAGTATTTTCGATTACAATTTAACCTCTTACTTAAAAGAAACATACACCAACTACAACCTGAATGAGTCTAGTTAAGAATATTTGTTTTCTCCTTCATCTAGAGGGGGCTAGGGTATGTATGCTTCTATAGATTTTAACAGACAAATAGTTGTACAGAAGGGATCTCTTATCCCACTAACAAAGAAGTGTGAGAAAGAGATCCATTATCTAACAAATAAAAAGATCTCATACACCAATTTTATGTCTAACTTAATAAACTTAAAAATAAATTTAAATAACAATAAATAATATTTATAAAACTTAAATTTCAATTTATTTGTTTATTACCTCCACTCATATATATACTCATATATATGGAATTAGATTTTTCCTTTACATTATGGCATTAATATTTATTAACAATCTTGACAATTTTTTTGATTTTGTAATTAGGTGGCATACTATTTATAATTGAAAAAAAAATCATAAATTGGTTGTCAAGTGAGAAATACCCATACGTTATTGATTGCCACTATCGTGAGTTGGAAAAAACAAATTTAACTCTCATTCATGGTGGGTTGGTGAAAAGTACGATGGGACATCAAATTTAGAACACTACCAAGTTATTAAATTATATTAAATTTTCTTTGAATCATTCAACGGTTTTAAAGTTGTCAATCTCAATTCTTTTATACAAGTATTTGTTGTTTGTCCTCATGATACAACACACCACACCCATTGGTGGCATCAAAACCAAGATTGAAGCCATGTTTCTAACAAATCTAAGTTGGTATAATCTTGGATTCTTATGTTGATACGATTTTGTGGCCTTCCACGTGGTGCACGAATGGTTTCATATTCAACTTTATCCAAAAACCAACCATGGTGTTCATTAATTCAAGTCAATTTTGATTAAAATTTGGTCAATATTAACATTTATTTTAATTTTAATTGGAATGGTAGATATTCCATTGTTAAGTGACTAGTAGGTGGAACCTTTTAGCAATAGTTCTTATTATACATGCCGATAGGCATGGTATATAGCATTGAGTTAGTGTTGACTAACTATTAATCAATGGTTGACCATAAAATATGTATCCATTTTGCCAAAGTTTTACTAAAGTTTTGATAAATAATATTTTCAGTTAAATTTTAAATGTGATTTATCTCATATCTTATTGGCCAAAGACTTTAAAGTCTTATTACAACCTTCGCTCCTTCCAATGCAATTGTAATGAATATTTCATCCAGGTGGCGGGTTTGTATTTGGACACGGTGGTTAAAACTCTGATGTAAGAATCCGTAGGTTCAAGGTTTCACTGTTCTGAGGATTTAAAACCATGTCAAGTCATACCCAGATCCAACTAAACATGCAATGTATTGGATGAAATAATTTCATATACGGATGGAAGGTTGCAGTAAAATAGCCCATCGACTGTATCACTTGTCAAAAGCATCTGACTCACAGACTACCCAGTACGCACATGGATTGATATTTCAGTCAAACTCCATGATATTTACGCAGGCTGCCTTCATGAATTAATAACAGACGAAGCGAAATATTACCGTGCAGGTTAAAGAGGACGGCAGGTATTGCGCATGCGAACATGCGTACTGGTTACATTATGTAGTGACATATTTAACAGTATTTTGTTTGCGTTGTATACCTAAGGAGAATAACATTAGATAGGTGGTCACTCAAGCAGAATAATGTTACATAGGTGGTCACATTTTGTGAAAACAATAATTGTAAGAAGGTTTACTAAAAGGTTTCACCTAATAAAAGGATTCTTCACTAGAAAGTTCCTAGGATGTTAGATAGTACTATATAAAGAAGTAGAAGCAATGNGAATAATGTTACATAGGTGGTCACATTTTGTGAAAACAATAATTGTAAGAAGGTTTACTAAAAGGTTTCACCTAATAAAAGGATTCTTCACTAGAAAGTTCCTAGGATGTTAGATAGTACTATATAAAGAAGTAGAAGCAATGTAGTGAGATGTATTGTGAAGTATATTGTAGTTGTAGAAAACATTGCTTGTGGAGTGATTTCCTTCCTTCATGAATAATTAATGGTGTTACCAGACCTCAAGGATTTTCTCTACAATTCTTGTGTGTTCATCCTTTTGTTGCTTGTGGTTTAAATGACTTGGTTTATTTATGAAGGGTTTCTATTATATCTTGTATTTTCAAATCTATTGAGTTACACAACTCATACCTTGTTGGAACTATCTTGGTGGACCTTGCCTCCTTTGGTTGATGAAGCTTAGCCACTCCATATTCTCCTCGGATCCTTTGACATACATATCCTTCGAACATGGTATTGATGGACGTTGGCTTGTTTGATGATTTTTCTCGCATATTCCATAAACTTCTATATTGTTTAATGGGCATTCATTCCTAGCATGCTTTTTGGTACATTTGGCACAGAAAATAGCTAGGGTCGTTTTAGCCTCTTCATATTTCCTTTTGATATGCATGGTATCTAATTGCATGGCTAAATGTTGATCGTCATGTCTTAAATTAAGGTTCCAATTTTAGACTCTGTAAGATCTATTATTGATGTCCTTAATTATTGTGCAATAGTACTTTTGTAGTCTCTATTCTTTTTACTCGCAACTTTGTAAGAGAGCATAAAAATATCACCATTTGCAATGAGGTTTGAGGTTTCCATCCACTCTTGCCTCACACATCTAAGGAGTAATAATTTGAGAGACTCTTGATTCGATGTATATGTGATAGACTTATTATAGCTAACTTGAAACCTCTCCTCATAATCTTCTAGTGATTTATCTTCTGTTTATATCATTTTTAAGATCTCATCCCCGATGTCTTGGGCTTTGCAATAGTCTCTATATTTTTTAATGAAAACTTATTCTAGTTGTTCCCAAGTGTTGATGTTGCTTCCATCTAGAATCTTATACCATGTTAATGCTACTTCCTTCATAGTGGATGGGAAGAGCCTCAACTTTTAGGCATCTATTATGTAATCATAAAATTTCTATAGAGAAATTCAAACTCAAAGAGAAAGGTATCAAGACTCTTCAATGGCCAACCCATGAAAATGAGGGAGAACAAAATGATTAAATTATGTTCTTCATTCTTGTTTCTTCTTATGCTTCCTTAATTGGAAATTGAAAAACATCAAGTTGATATTTTGTTTCTTCCGCCATGATATTCAAAGATGGTGATTTCTTTGTAGATTTAGTTAAATGTTAGAATGAGGAAAATTTGCAAAGTTTCTTGCGACAGACAATCTTCTCTCCCTAGGACCTTTAGCAAATTATTCAATAATTTATTGTATATCTATTGGGTCTTCTGTAGAAGATTACTTTATGTACTCTTCAAATATTTCTTTCTCTACTTGAGGATTTTCTCACATTGATTGTGAAATGGGTACTACTCTCTACTTGACTTGCACCAGAAATGTAATTTTTTAGTTGGAAGCATCTTAGATTATCCCCATGTTGATGCATGCACTCTAAATTAAGAATCTAAAAAAGAATTTAAAACATTACACACAAGGATTATTTAAAGGAAAATGTCACTTTTATTTTGGTAATGCTTCTATAATTTTGATTTTTTTTCAAATTTCAGAGATCATATCTAGTGAGTTTTTGGAGGGGAAGTAATGAAGAAAAAGCTTCAAGGCAGGTGAGGATATATATTAGCTAAGGATTCTATGTTGGGATTTCCTAATCCTCCAAGTGGGTTATGGAAAAAGGTTTTGAAGTTTGGGAAGCAAGTTCTACTATCGCAGTGACCCACCTAATCCAAGGAATCTAAAGATTGGGGGAAGGGTTGACTAGAAAGACCAACCTCCCCAACAACGATGTCAAAATGTGTCGAACTATAGAATTACAACAATAAAATACTAAACTCCCTAGCTCACTTCAATTTATCAACCAGGGTGGCATACAAACTTCGAAAGTGTATGTACTACATGTATAAAAACTACTGAGATCTAACCTACCAAGAAATGAAGTATCCTAAAGTCTTAAATGTCCTCAATTATGATGTTGTAACAAAACACGCAACCAACTATGAGTGGTTGAAATGAAACTACCCCTACTCCACTCAATATCTTAAATGCATGGTTCCTATTGTCATTTCTTTGTATAATTTGTTGGAAGTGAGATGGTGTTGAGACTATTACCTAATGATATGAAGAATGTAGGTGAAGATAGCTAGGTTGCTACTTGTACATTCACAAGGTGAAACTAAACATAGTAGCAAAGTTCATAGTCATAAAGAATTATGAAACTCACAACCATATACTTGATTAGTTTAATTAAAAGTAATGTAAACAAAATAGGAAATCAGATTGCAAGATGTTGAATTGAATATACATAAAGATGAACTAACTTAACAAAATTGTATGTAAAATAACTAAATAAAGGAACATAAATATAAGAAATAAAGGAGGGTTCATTCTAGAACCCTATCAAAGACTTTTTAACACAAAACTAAAATGAAACTTTTAGTCAACAATCTACATAAATTACATAAACGATGACAATGATGAAACTTTGTTTTCAACTAAGCAATTTGAACTAGTTCATAACTTGAAAAGAAAAGTGTTAGAAAAAGGGCGAGGACTCTCCATCCTAAGCCATATAAACGTGAGGTTTACTTGGAAGAGATTTAGATGACTCTATCAATCATATCCTTAATTCCTAGGAAGTTGTCTAGTAGCTAGCCTCACTTGGGTACTTGAGTTTAGGATTTATTGATCAACTCCTCTATCTAGATTTGATCTAAAATACTATTGAGATCAAAGATTTTAACTCATAAATTTAGTGGCTATCTCTTGGAACTGGACAACATATCTAATCATCCTCATAAGTGGCAGTGACATGATCTCATAATTTACTCCCTTTGTTTCCTTATTAAATCATTGTTGTAGATCTAAAAATGAAACAATTACATAAGAATCAAGTCTTATTTTGAATCAAGTCTTATTTTGATGTATAATACATAGAATCAATACCAAGATTTGTAAATCAACTCTACATCACATTTTAGGTTTCCAATTAATGTTAGTGCATACTATTCCAATTATCATAATAGACATATCTAATAAAAAATAAAATTCACTTATCATATTCCTCTTGAAATGAAGCGAATCACATCATATTAATTTTCATATGTCAAACACTATCTGAGTTAGTCATTTAAACAAGAACTTCCACATGTCTTAAATATCTGAGGTATGTCAAACACTATCCGAGTTAGTCATTTAAGCAAGAATTTCCACATGTCTTAGGCTAATAGATAATGCTTATAACAGAAAAAAAAATACATATCAAAAATATGAACAACATATGGAAAACATGGGGCTCATCAATATGCTACTTAGAGTTAGCTTTCACTTCACTTATCCAAGATCAATTAAAAATAGTATTGCAGAATCTTCCTTTGAAAACAATACACGACGTAGAGTTTGTTGAACTTAAGTTGTTCTCAATCAATTATAAGGAAAAAAATCTAAGTCCATATGGTTGTAAGTAATTAATCAATAAATAGTGCAATAGTATTGTAAATATTACGTCTAGTCGTGCTCATGGTTGTCATCAAACTAGATTGTCATCAAACTAGAGATAAGACTTGGACATATTATTTTTAAAAGAAAAATGTAAGTGTGTTAAGGCTTAGAAACTAAAATAAACGTGCCTATGGATATGGTTGTCTATCACACTAGAGATAAGACACATATTGGAAATATTATTTTTAAAAGAAAAGTGTAAGTGTGTTAAGGTTTAGAAACTAAAATATTTATTCAAGACATTAAAGCTTTATTTGACATCAAAGTTTTAAGAGCAACGTTTCATGGTCAAAGTTTTTATCAATTAAATGGAAATATATCTTCCCACAAAATTCTTATTTGATTTGGAGAAAAAAAAAATAAAAAATATTAAGTTTGTTTACTAATTAACTTCCTCATAAAATAAAATAAATTGTTGCACCTCATATATAAAGTATTTGAGATATAATATCACCATATTCCTTACACACAAGGAAGTTGGAACTGAAGCATCGTGGTAATTTTCTTAAATTGTTGATAATAGAAAAAATCTATTTTTTATTTATATGTTGGTGTCTCTTACCATAGGGATGAAATTCAAAAGGATCTTAGAGAGTGAGAAGCATAAAATAAATAAGGTTTTGGATCTTAAATCATTCTAATTATTTTTAGAAAGGTTGAAATTTTATTTGTTTAGATTTTTTTTTCCAGAAAAATATTGTAGCTTTATATTCAAGTCAAATAAGTTACATTTAAAATATGCTTGGAGCACTAACTCAAAATAAAATATGATAGAAAGTCTAGTAGAGAAAATCTTCTTCTTCATATTATCACAATATTTTCATCTATATAGTCTAAAAGAGCTAGATGGCTTAAAGCCAACATAAAAAAAAGTTCACGTTCATAATAACAACACAAAAAACTATCATTACAAGAAGATAAACACTCTCATTACAATCTTCCAAGTTAAAAGGACAATTCATAAGTGAAGAAAATGATCAATATCAAAGGGAGAAAGACATTATATCCTTGTCTTCCTTTTGCTTCTTCCACAAAAGTTTTTTTCCAAAAAAAACTCATGAGATCCCCTTTTACATGGAATATTTAGATAGAGGGTGGTTCAACTTTCAGTCATAGTAGTGATTGATAACCTTGAAAAACTCGACTAAATTTGAACTTGTGTGTTAAAGCCTCTCCATTAATAACATGTTTTTAGAAAATTATTCAACTGATTAAACTAACTCTTAAAGTTATTATCATCTTAAAAATTGTTACATAATTTTAATACTTGTTTTACATATTATATTATGTAAACAATTTATAAGATTATATTATTGTGCCTACACTGGAGAAAAAACCTAACTAAATAAGAATGCATGTATTAGCCAAGATCCCTCCCATATTTTTATGAGGTATAAATTACTGTCCACCATAATTTATGGAATTCTTTCTATAATTTAGGTAGGAGAAAAAATAAATATGTTGTACATAGAGATTGCAACAACCCCATAAATTTAACACTCCCAACATTTTAGTCTACTCTCATTTTCTTGGGCCCTCCTATGAAGGAGTCAAGCCCAGTCCCGCTCTAATACCAAAATGTGATCTGTCATAGGTATCGACGTCACCTCTACTGGACAACATTCAACGCTCGGAACTAGAGATCCGCCTCTTGAAGTCTGATGCAAAAGCAAACTAGTGATCCGCCTCTACTCATGGGTTCTACAGGGAACAAAGATATGGGGTTTTGCAACGAACTAGCGATCCAGTGGCAGTGATCCGCCTCTAGTAAGATTTGCCTCTCTCAGCTCTGATACCAACTTGAAAAAGAAGGAATGAAAGAAATCGGTTGCTCTCAGGCGAGATAACACCTGGAGGCCATCAAAGCAAAGCCACACACTGCATTTTATTAAATCAATGAGGAGTACAATATATATGATGATATTCGGTTTAGATGGTTGGAACCAACCTCTAACTAAATCACAACTAATCTCCATTATTTCTAAGTGTTTGTGAATTGAAGTATAGAAATTTTGTTGAATCTTGTATTGTGGTTGGGCATAGCCAATACCTTTATCAATCCAAATAATTGATTTTATTAAAAAAATGTTTAAGTGTGTTTTTATGGATCCTTTTGTTTTTATTAAAAAATGTTTAAGTGTGTTTTTATGGATCCTTTAAATGTAAATGTAGTGAAGTAGTGATGGCCTCAGCGGTCAAGGAGCGGGTTAGTTCACCAAACCGTGGTTAGGTCCAAATTTTTCTTACAGTTTCTTGTCGGGACTCTCTCCTTAGTATTTTCTGGTGGTCTCCCCTTCACAGAGGTTTCTCTTGGCAGAGGAGGTTCTAACCGTAGGCCTTATGGAAACCACATCCTACGTGGAAACCGACCCCTCGGACTTTGGGAAGCTCTGGGAGATGACAGGTGGAGGGATTATAGACCAGCTAGCTAAGAAAGGTGAAGCACCTCTCCTCTCACAACAGTCTCTGGAGATCGAACTTAATCCCACTCTCCAGACCCCTTTGCTAGAAAATGTATTTTTGGGGGATTTCACAGAACCCTGGCAGCCTGGTTTACGCCTTTCTGTAGCAGAAATCCTACCCCCCTCAATCCACAGCGGGCCTTGCACCTGAATTGGTTTAACCAGACAATAGGAGGCTTCTTAATTTCTTCTCCCTCCCATTCTCAAGAGGATTTCGGGCCTTCAGACTTTCACGGGGGAGAAAAAGGGTACCCAGACGAGACAGTCGGACATTACGCAGATAGGTTCCCCTTACTATCAGGGGAACAAGTGGACCATCCTAAAAGATCCACAACCAAGGGATTCATTTCAGCCTTCCTAGATGCAGAGGAGCATAGGGGTTTTTATTGGAAATTTGATTTTAGAGATCACACACAGGTGACTCCCCTTCCTTTTAGTTTTGGAGACAATTATGATCTTAGCGGTCTAAGGAGGCAGACCGGGGAAGGGCACAGGCTAAAATGAAAAATCCTAAAGTCTAAGGGGAATCTTGGTAATCTGGTTCTTGGGGAAGAAGTGGATTTAAGTCAGTTCATTCTCATGGCAAACCAAAACCTGGTGGGTCGAGCCAGTAGAATAATCGTTGCGCTCAAAATCTTGGTTTACTGGATGCATTATGCCTGGAATGAACAACTTGGATATGTTCCTGAGATTGTCGAACTCAATAGGAATTGGTTTTCCTTCACTTTCCTACAACCTAAGCATACAAAATGGTCGTTAGGAAAACCTTGGAGCGTAAAAAACTCCTCCTTACTCCTTAAGACTTGGGGTCCTCTTTTTGACGCAATCAAAGAAAGGATGGATATTATCTCTGTTTGGGTGAGGCTTCCAGTGCTCCCACTTCATTTCTGGTCATTTGAGCACTTCAAATTAATTGGGAACTTTTTGGGCGACTTTCTGGATGCAGATATGACCTTCGAAGAGATAAAGCAAAGGAAGGTGGCAAGGGTCTTAATTAATTTAAATATTAGGGAAGGCCTTGGTGAGGAAGTCGATCTCATATGGGGTAGTTTTACACATACTCAGAGATTGGATTATGAAAATGTCCCCTTCAGGTGCAAGAGATGCCATCAATATGGACATTTGATAAAAAAAAATTGCAGTATGCATGTTAGGACTAGAGGAATGGTTTTTAAAAGCGACAAAGGTCGATTCCAAAAGGTCAATACGCCCACTGCATCCTCAAGTGAAGGAATACAAACTATGGAAGAACAAGGCCGACGGTTTGAAGCAGTTCAGGAGGCTCCGGAACTGGACCGTCAGGCATCCACACTTGATCCAGGACTCAAAACTTCAAAGGGAGAAGAAGTCATGTGCACCTCCAAGACAGGATTGGGTATAGTAACTCACGCAACATCAGGTACTACTTTAACCTCCTCTCCTCCTATTATTGTTTTAATAAACAATTTAAATTTAGAAGGCACTGAGTGGTTGAAGGCTCTAAATTTCCCGACCCACACAATCATTCCCCCTTTGCCAGCCACTCGGCCTTTGGCTCCCTCAAAGTTTGATGTGATCGATCCCCCTAAAACAAACATATTTGTTCCATAGAAGAGGACACTTCCTCTTATTCCTTAGCAACCTCAACGGGACGCTATTTCCTTAAATCATAAAAAAAAGGACCCTTGGGTGGATTAGCCACTAAGTCAGTAATTGAAAAAAAAAGTGGGCGGTGAAGAAAATCGTTGATATCGAAGGCACAGAAAAAAGCCAAAAGTGATCTCTTGGCTGGTAAACAACTCTCTATTGAACAGGCGCTTAGAGCAAGGTGAGCCCTCGAAAAGGGTCTGTGATGAAATGATGGTCTTTTAATTACAGGGGTCTGGGTCTCCCCCTTAAAAGACTAGCCCTAAAAAGGGTGATCGATTCTGAACACCCTGATATTCTACTATTACAAGAGACATTGGGGGAAGGGGAGGAGATAAAATCTAGATTAATCTCCTTACTCCCAGGATGGAAATTTGAAACCCTGGATGTAACAGGAAGATCTGGCTATTGGATGGAACACCCATTCCATCAAAATCTCAAATTCATGGGGCTTTGAGTCTAGTCTTGGTATAACAATCTATTGGCCGGAGCTGGATGAAAATATTCACATCATCAACATTTATGGCCCCTGTCAGAACATAGGCACCTTCTGGGATACTCTGTTCACTAAGTCTTTCCTGAAAGATCAACAAGTTATTCTAGGAGGGCTCTCAGAAGTTTGGGGAACACATGCGAGAGCTGATCTTTTGACGGGTTAATTCACACAAAAAATTGTCGAATGCAATTTATTGGATATTGAACCAGTCAAACTCAAAGAAACTTGGAGAAATAACAGAGTGGGGGAAGACAATATAGCAAAAAGATTATATCATTTTCTGTTAACAGACTCTTTCTTGGAAAATCTCGTTCACCTGAAGCAATGGATTGGTTTTGGAGGCATCTTAGATCATGTCCCGATCTTTCTGGAGATAAGATAATGGTCAAGCAAGCCATCTAGCCCTTTCAAATTCAATAGGACATGGCTAACAGATGAATCCTTTTTAAACTTGGTAAGAGAAAACTGGATCCTCTTTCATTATGAAAGCACACTTTCGACAACCTCACACTTTGTTGAAAATCTAAAAAGGATCAAAGCTAAAACAAAGACCTGGGATTTCCAGAAAAGACAAGCATAAGACCTCGAACTTAAAGAGTTGGAAACCCAACTAAAAAAATTTCCAGAGGAAGAAGGGGGTGGATATGCTACACCAGAAGCCAAGACGACATTACTCAGACTGGAAGAAAGGAAAAACAAGTTACTTAAGGAAAAGGAAGAAATGTGGAGGCTGAAAAGCAGAGCTATATGGCTGAAAAGTGGAGATGAGAACACTAAATTATTTCAAGCTTATGCAAAAGGTATAAAGTGTTCAAATACCATTTGGAATTTGAAGGATCAGGGTGGAAACTAGGAAAATACCTTTGAAGGAATGTCAAGAATAGGGAAAAAGTACTTTCAAGAACTCTTCAGAGCAGAGAACCATGCTACTATAGAAGAAGTGGTATGTATGGCCCAATACTTTCCTAGATTCGCTAATGATGAGGATAACAGAATGCTGATGGAAGAATTTACTATTGAAGAATTAAAAGAAGTAATGCGAGGTTTCCAAAAATACAAAAGACCAGGTCCAGATGGTTGGACCATTGAATTCTTTCTGGGATTTTTTGACCTCTTGGGTCGGGATATCCTAAAATTGGTATAAGAGATCAGAATTACTGGGCAAATGCCACTAAGCCTAAATTCCACCTTCATAACATTAATCTCTAAAAAGGACAACCCTGATACCTTGGACGATTTTAGGCCAATCTCACTCTGCAACTACATCTACAAAATTGTCTCAAAAATCATAGCAAGAAGAGTGAAAAGAATCCTCTCTAACAAAATTTTGAGTGAACAATTCTGACTCTTGGAAGGTAGAAAAATCCATGAAGTGGTAGGGGTGGCACAAGAAACACTACACAACATAAAATCCAGAAAACTAAATTGTGCAGTACTAAAAATTGATCTTTCCAAAGGCTATGACATAGTAAGTTGGTTATACATATGGCTTCTTCTAACTCATTTGGGCTTTGTAGTTTCTTTTGTCAAATGGATTATGTGTTGTATTACTACAGTTTCCTTCTTAGTTCTTATAAATGGATCAACCTCCCCTTTTTTCGCTCAAAAAGAGGCTTAAGACATGGTTGTCCACTCTGTCCACTAGTATTTCTCCTAGTATCTGAAGGACTCAACAGAGCAATTTCAAAAGAAAAAAAGAACAAGGTCATTATTGGGTATCAAAATCTCTCCATCCCTCCAAGTTACACATCTACTTTTTGTGGACGATATACATATCTTTAATACGGGCTCCAGAAATGAAGCAGAGACTCTGAAAAACATTTTAAGTCTTTTCTCCAAAGCTACCGGAATGGTTATAAATGAAGGGAAGTCTTCCCTCACAACAAACTTACTTATAGAGGAGGAGTTGGGAGTCTTCAAAAAACTTTTTTCTTTTGAGGAAAAGAAACTAGAAGAAGGTATGAAATACTTGGGTTTTGTCTTAAAACCAAATGACTATAGGAAAGAGGACTGGAAATGGCTACTAAAAAAATGGAAAAAGACTCTTATCCTAGAGTCACAGATGGCTCTCTAGGGCAGGGAGATTAGTCTTAGTCAAGTCGGTTTTGGAAGCCATCCTAGTTTATTGGATGTCACTCTCCTAGATCCCAAAAGGAATTCTGGAGGTAGCTAGGAAACTCACCTTCAGATTTCTCTGGAGCGGAAAAAAAGAATCACATGTGACACCCTGGGTCCGTTGGAAAAGGATTGCTGCTCCAAAGGCCTTTGGAGGTTGGGGCCTAAAAAACATCTACCCTTTTTAAAGGCTCTGGCAGCAAAATGAGGCTGGCAACTAATAAATATGACTAGTCTCTGGACAAAAGTGGTAATACAAAAATACATTGAACCAAATTGTTTGGAGACATGGATCGAAAGGGCTCATAAGTCACTTAAAGGAGTCTCGATCATTTGGAAAGCAATTGTCAACTCTTTCCTAGTCATAGGGGAAGGACTTGCTTGGAAGATAGGAAATGGCCACTCAGTCATATTGGGAGCAGATCCTTGGGCTGGAAGTGAAGGTTAGCACCTCCTTCCATACCAACTTATCCTCCATTTGAGAATCTGGGGCTACGACACACTTAACAAACTTATCGATCTAGATCAAACAACCATTTGGTCACAAGGGTGGAAAACGGTTGCTAAATTAGGCTTAGAAGAACAAGATGCAACAAAATTGGAAGATACATCGCAGGCCTAAAAATAACACATACAAGACCCTTGGATCATGAGGATGAACTTATTTAGGACTAGGCTACTTCAGGAATCTATACCCCAAAGGATGGTTATACATATTTAAACTGAGAACTAGTCCAAAGTGAGCCAGTCTGGTGATGGAAAAAACTCTGGAAGATAAATTGTCTGGCCAAATCAAAACTGTTTATGTGGGGTGTCCTAACAAACAAGGTACAAACCTGGGATATTCTATAAAAAAGGAACTTTTTTTGGCCCTGGTAGTTGCCCTCTGTGCAAATTAGAAGGAGAAACTACTCTCCACCTTTTTCTGGGCTGCCACTATACCAAGGAGGTCTGGACAGAAGTGTCAAGACATATGAAACTACGCAATTTTTGGAGTGGCCACACTCTGGATCAGGTTTGGAAGGACTGGTGGATGAACAAAGAAAATAAGGATTATAGAATGTTGCCTTTGTTGATAATTTAGGGTGTATGGTTGGCACGAAACACACACATTTATAAAGAGGTTGTTGTAGCACCAAAAATTACTGCTCTTAAAAGTCTAGCCATCTACTCCTCTTACTCACCTACTACTGGGAGAGTCAAGACCAGAATTATTCAGGAGGAATCCATCGACAAAACAAAACCTTGGGTTTTTTTTGATGGAGCTTCCCAAAATTATAGATGTGGGGGAGGAGGGATTTTATATCTCTCAGAATCTCACTACTTTACACTGACTTCTGGTCTTGGAATTGGAACAAACAATTTCACCGAACTAATGAGCCTCAAACTACTCATCGCCTTTGCTCTTGAAAAGAAGTATAAAATGCTTACTGTATACGGAGACTCAAAAAATGTCATAAATTGGATAAATGGCACTTAAAGATGCACAAATATCAGACTTGCTAATATAGTGGAAGACATTAAATCCTTACATACTGCTTTTGATTCTATTACCTGCCATCATGTGTACATGGAAAGAAATGAAGAAGCGGGCTGGAGGTCGAAAGAAGGCACACATTTGGACATGGGCCTTTGGAAAATTTCAGAGTTCCTAAATGAACATATTCAAGAACATCATCAACAAACTTTCATGTGAACTTACTGGACACTTTTTGTGAATGGACAACCACATACAGGGAAAAACTACTTTATGCATTTTTTTGTAAAATCCTAATGGATTCAATAATGCAATGAATATAACAGGAAAGACTTCAACGAGCTATGAAGCAAATCCATAGAAAAACAACTGATATGAATACACTCTGGAAGTGTATCTACAAAATGTAATTTTGTTCTCAACTGATGATATAAAATTACACTTTTTTCCTTAAAAAAAATGTAGTGAAATAGTTTTTATTTTAAGTGCTTCTAGACACATTTGACAAGTAGCACCGCACAATATAATATTTCTTCCATTAGGATTGAAGAGTATTATTTTTATAAATTTGATTAGACTTGCAATTGGTCGTATCACTTTTTAAAAAATAAAAAAAAAACATACAATTCAAGTGGAGCAAACTATGAGAATGGAGCTTTAGTGGACAACTCAATACTCCATAAAATTTAACAATAACCAAGGCTTCGTTGGGAAGGTGTCTTTATATTAAGGATTCTATGTTTTTAAAAATAAATTTACATACTAAACCCTCTAGGTTTTGCTACCATGAGATTATTTTGGTATTAAATTATCAACACAATCATATTTTTTTTTTTATATTTTAAAATACCAGTATGTCAAATTTATTTTTGAGTTGGTGAAGTTTACAACTCAAGTGTAAGTCTATGCTTAATTAGCACCTAAAACATAAATGTTGGGATACATGTGTGTGCTTGCTTGACCCCCTCTTACTATGTGGGACATGTATAAATGTGTTTGTGATAATTAACAATGAATAATAACATGTATAATAAAATGACAATGAGATATGTTGTGTTTAGATTCTTGGAATAGTTTCTATGGCCTCAAAATCTCCTCTCTCATATCTAATGAATAACCAATTCTAGAAAATGAATCGTGACATTAGCTTATTAGCTAATGATTAATCTTAAACTGGTTATCGTATTCGCTAAGCACATAGAATATGATTTTTATTTTTATTTTATTTTATGAAACGACAAAGTCAAGAGTTCTTCAGAGACATGTTTTAAATTCTATCCTTGCTAGTAACGGCAACACTCTTGTAATAGGGATTAACTAGGCTAAATTTTATTTTGATGTTGTATAAAGGATGTTGTTACTATCATTTGTTTAGGCCTTGTACTCGAAAGACAATACTCAATAGCGAATATTGAATACTTGTAACTTATTCTAACAGGATTTCGTACTCATATGGCATAAATGCTACTAAATGGTGTCTATTGAAAACTTATTGTAGGGTGTCATACTCGAAAGATGATAGTTGTTGATTAAGCTAAATAGTGTCTATTGATTACTTGGAAATGCTTTAGGGAAGTTCCATCTTTGTTACCCCAAAACTAGTAATAAACATATCACAACCTATTCGTGGTTGTGTGTAGAAGTAGATTTCAGTAATGGCCCCCCTGAGCACATTTTGATTGAGGTTGCAAAGACGATTCATAGCAAAATTTGTATTATGATTAGGTAATGTTCAAATGTAGAACATGCTTCAATGATGGTCCCTTGGTGGCTTCATGTAGTTGAAAGGAAAATAATAGATTTAGGAAATCCCCCCAATCATTTGGGAAGAGATATGAGGAAGTAGAACATTAGGCCTACCTAGTGGAAGGGTGCAAAAGATCACAAGTGCTTCATAGAAGTGTTAGATTCCTCAGTGACAGAAGAAACCAAAGAGGTAGAAACCCTAACAACAATCACGTGGACTAAGTTATTGCTACAATGTAGACCATGGTTGATCCCTTCTTATTGTTCCTTTTGGGGAAGAAGAACAAGGAAGATAGATTCAAGTCAAGATTCAAAGAAAAGAAAAATAGAGCACTCCACTTAGTGAAACTACATTTGGATTAGAGGGTTTGAACTTTTCTGTATTTAGAGGCAAGTAATCTCAATGATCACAATCAATAACTGAAATCAACTTGAAAACTCCAAAAGGAGGTCTTCCCAACACACAAAAGCATTCGAGCTTTCAAGAAATTTAAAAGAGGGTAATATTACTAGGATAATTATTTTCTTAATTTGTCTTATTGTGAATCACATATCAAGTACAATTAGCACAATAAAAATGTAATCCTTTCATATAGAAGTGTTAGATTCCTCAGTGACAGAAGAAACCAAAGAGGTAGAAACCCTAACAACAATCACGTGGACTAAGTTATTGCTACAATGTAGACCATGGTTGATCCCTTCTTATTGTTCCTTTTGGGGAAGAAGAACAAGGAAGATAGATTCAAGTCAAGATTCAAAGAAAGAAAAATAGAGCACTCCACTTAGTGAAACTACATTTGGATTAGAGGGTTTGAACTTTTCTGTATTTAGAGGCAAGTAATCTCAATGATCACAATCAATAACTGAAATCAACTTGAAAAATCCAAAAGGAGGTCTTCCCAACACACAAAAGCATTCGAGCTTTCAAGAAATTTAAAAGAGGGTAATATTACTAGGATAATTATTTTCTTAATTTGTCTTATTGTGAATCACATATCAAGTACAATTAGCACAATAAAAATGTAATCCTTTCATCTATTTTAATAGAACATTTATCATTATTTTATTTAACAAAAATATAGTCCATTGAATTCTTATAATTGTAGAACTTGTCCTCTAAAGGCGATAATGGTTATTTGGGCTAACTATCATTTGTTTGGAACAATGCTGAAATTTACATTCCCTTTTTTTGGTCTAACTTGAATGTTTTTTACAAGTGGTTTTGGAGAGGAAATTGCCATAGGTGATGTGGAGCAAACTACCCAACCTATAGATTCACAAGTTGGGCATCATGTTTTCCACCATTCTTCCCATATAGACGTGCCATGTTTTACCATTTTCTCCATACATGCATTAAAGTTCCAATGCTATTCGTAATGAGATTACTCTTGGATTTCAAAATGGTGGGCTACATTTATATGCCAAAAATGGGAAAATAACGGGTTTGGTGATAGTTGATTAATTTCATTATCGAGATCTTGAATAGGGAGCTTTATTCAATCTAAGCCAAGAAGTGTAGGTTTTCATGGCTTGTATAACTCTCCATAGGCTATATGGATTTGAGTCATGTTACAATACTATCCAATCATTGACATTTCAAGTAATACTATTACCAATCAGTACAATAATAAATCATGTAGTTTATAGAATGCATGAAAAAGAAGGATGAATATTTCACAAAGCCATTGCAATCGAAATCTATCAATCAAGATTGAAAATCCATATGTTGTTGCTACAAGTACAATTTACACTTCTAAAGAAATTGAAACTTTAAGATGTTGCATGATTTGAGATTATTCAATATATGCCATCTTATTGCTAATCCATATGTTGTTGCTACATAGTACAATTTACATTTCTAAAGAAATTGAAACTATAGGATTTGCTCATAATAATCATGCCAACTCTATATTAAGAGTTCATCTACCCTCTCTGGATTTGAACTTGTAACCTCTTAGGAAGAAACACATGTTCTTAATCATTAGGCCCACTCAGACTGTATACATTTGTATAAACATAAATTTAATCATAAAACTTGTTCTTAATCAATAAGAACAAATATCAAATTTCAACACTAATTTAAAAATAGACTTAAAAATTAGTAAAATAATAATATTTATTAAATATTAATTATTATAAAATTTTGTATTCAACTAATAATATTATATTTGGTTAATCAAATATTTTTTTTGATCTTATATTTAATAAAGAACCAATGACACTAGTTATTTGTGTTAACTATGATTTGATTTGGTTTTAGTTTTTAAATGAAAATAATACTTTTGATATTTATTATTGTAGTCTCTTTTGGTTTTAGTTTTTAAATGAAAATAATACTTTTGATATTTATTATTGTAGTCTCTTTTACTTCAAAAATAATAATGATTATTTACATTAATTTTTTTTGTTTTCATTTTATATTAAAAAAAATAAAGAAAATCATCACATTTACACCTATTATTAAATATTAACTTTGTATCAAAATAATTGTGGCAAATAAATATTAATTTTATACGTATAAATAATTGTTAATTTCACATAATGTATAATTAACTTCATATAAAAGTAATTATCATAAATAAATGTCACTTTCTTAAGAAAATTATCAATTAACTTCATAGAAAAGTAATTATCATAATAATTAATATATGGCATTCCCTTGTCCAACGATTTGAGTGGTAAATTCTAACTAATAAATGTTAGCTTCTTAAAAAAATCATCAAAAAATATTAAAATGATAATGATTATTGATCTAAATTATTAGATTATAATGATTATTTATCTTAATTATTCATTTTTATCTCAATTTTATATTAAAATATAATAATTATTTATCTTAATTACTCATTATTATCTCAATTTTATATTAAAATAGAACAAAATTTATTCATAAATAAATATTAACTTTATATAAAAATATAAATATTAATTTATATCAAAATAATAAATAAATATCAATTTTATAAAATCGTAATAAATATTAAAATAATAATGATTATTTACATTAATTATAAATAAAGTTTGATTTTATATCTAAAAAATAATAAATATTAAATCTATTTAAGAGTAAATATAATTTCATATACAATACATAATATCAATTTTACACGCCACAAATAAATATTAACTTTACACCAAAATAATTCTCATAAATGGATATATTGTAAGTGACTCCAAATATTGCAACTTTACACAAAAATAATTCCCCATAAATAGATATAAAGTGATTTCAAATATTACACCGCAGGATGCAGCAAAATAAAACAAATTGGTACACGGCCAATATGAATCCAAGAGGAACGGTGGCCAACCCCCACTAAGTTATTCAATAAAGTTGGTAGCCACCCATACTAGTCGGGTCAAGAGTCAATCAAACCAAACTCTGATTAAAACTACCAACCGCACTTTCTCAGCAAGCCCACTTTCCCTCCCTTTGCTTTCCTTTTTCGAGTTGGATTTTTCATGTGAATCCATTGAAAATTTCTATAAATTCGGCATCTCCATAATTCCACCCATCTCAGATTCAACGGGAGTCTCTAATCAGACTCTGCTTCATTTGATCACACATTACCCAGTGATCCATAGATAACTGAAATACTGTGATCAGCCTGAATTGTTGCTTTCTTTCCCCCTTATATAAGTCCCTGTGAATATCAGTATCCGAGCTGTGCAGACCTGCAATTGCATTCATTCGAAACCCAAATAACACAAATTGGGTCTGTGAATTGTCTATATTGGTGTCCATAGATAGTATAATCATGACTGCAGGTAAACAAACTGGGGCAGGCCAGACTGTCTGTGTTACAGGAGCAGGAGGATTCATCGCCTCATGGCTGGTGAAGCTGCTGCTTGAACGGGGTTATACAGTGCGAGGAACAGTTCGCAACCCTGGTTCGATTCAAACCCAATTAGCTGTAGTGTCTCTTATATAGATAGATGGATATACCCAGGTTTTTTTCTTTACATATACAGACAGTATTGGATATCCTGGATACCCAATAACAATTTTGAGCTCTATATATTCCCACCCAAAAAGAAATAGAGTCTCTCCAGTTGATTTGATATAGATAGAGGGGTATATATATAGTTTTTTTCTTTTCTTAATTTCATCTATATTCTCCTGTATATACCTCAAGATTTGAAAATCCTGGATACCCAGGGACAACTCTGAGCGTAGTACATTGAAACCCAGTTAACCATAGAGTCTCTCCAATTGATTTGATATAGATAGATGGATATACACAGTTTTTCTTCTTCTATTTTCTTCTGCATATACACAGAGAATTGGAAATGCTTGATACCCAATGACAATTTGAGTTCAATACATTTGCACCCAATTTGCAAAAGATTCTCTCCAATTGATTTGTTATAGATAGTTGGGTATACAGAGTTTCATTCTTTTTCTATATTCTTCTGTTATCTGTATATTCATAGAGAATTGGAAATCGTGGATACCCAATAACAATTCTCAGCATAGCACATTTACACCCAGTTAGCTATATAGTTTCTCCAATTGATTTTCCATAGATAGATGTACATACACAGTATTTTTCTTCTATTTTCTTCTGCATATACACAGAGAATTGAAAACCTTGATACCTAATAACAATTCCGTGCTTAGCACATTCACACCCAGTTAGCTATAGACTCTCTCCAATTGATTTGATAGATATAGATGGATATGCACAGTTCTTTTCTTCCATATTTTTCTGTATATACATAGCGAATTGAAAGTCCTGGATACCCAATATCAATTCTGAGCCGAGTACGTCCATACCCAATCAGCAATAGAGTCTCTCCAGTTGATTTGATATAGATAGATGGTTATACAGAGTTTTTTTCCCTATATTCTTACACGATATCAGTTCTGAGCTTAGTACATTCACAGCCAGTTAGGTATAGAGTCTCTCCAGTTGATTTGATATAGATAGATGGGTTTATATAGGTTTTTTTTAACTATATTCTTCTTTATATACATTAGGAATTGAAAGTGCTGGATACCCAATATCGATTCTGATCTCAACACATTCACAACCCATTAGCTATATAGTCTTTCCAAATTATCTGATTAGATAGATGGATATACACTTTGTTCTATTGACACACAGAGAATTGAAAATCCTGGTTGCCTAATAACAATTCTGTCTTTGCATACTTTTACAGAGGATCAGAAGAATGCTCATCTCAGACAGCTGGAAGGTGCAGAAGAGAGGTTGACATTGGTAAAAGCAGATCTTATGGATTACAACAGCCTTCTGAATGCCATCACAGGCTGCCAAGGAGTCTTCCATGTTGCTTCTCCTGTTACAGATGATCCCGTAAGCTGTTAATGATAATTTGTCTGTAAAATCTATGGTATTTTTTAGATTTTTGGCATGATTTTATGGGTTTGTTAAGTCGTTTTTTAAGATATCGAGAATGTTTTTTGTACATATCGTTTTCGTTTTGATTTTGAGTTCGGGGAGCGGAGGGATTGAATGTAACACTGTGCTTATTGGGCAACCATGTTCTCACTGTGGCATGGTACAGGTACAAATGGTGGAGCCAGCTGTAAATGGGACAAAGAACGTTCTGGATGCTTGTGCAGAGG
Organism: Picea sitchensis; assembly: GCA_010110895.2. Taxonomy (NCBI): domain Eukaryota; kingdom Viridiplantae; phylum Streptophyta; class Pinopsida; order Pinales; family Pinaceae; genus Picea; species Picea sitchensis. The sequence goes on along the minus strand of SNQJ01S0035861.1, from coordinate 35,090 downwards.
CTGCAGTGCGCCGTGTGGTGTTTACATCTTCCATTGGGGCAGTTTACATGGATCCAACTAGGGATTATGATGCTCTTGTGGATGAGAGCTGTTGGAGCAACCTTGATTTTTGCAAGGATACAAAGGTATTTTATGTTCCGCTAGTCCTAATCCATTCATTGAGTCTGTAAATTGTTTTGCAGAAATTCAGAGGTGTTTGTTTAATTCAACCCATGTACCTGTTCAATCAAGATCTTTTTTTTATAAATATTTGATCTGGTGGAACTCAAGGTTCAAATGGAACTTCATGCTTATTAGGCACCTAAATTCTCACCTTGGCTAGGGAGGTCTGCATCAGCTTTTATAACTTTTCAATTATCAATATTATCCGTTTTTACAATTTTATTCATAGCGGTTTTAGTGGTCCCTTACACTTCCCCTGCTTAACTAATCCTGTGAAGCTGCATAATCATTCGAGCCACACTGCACCGATCTGAAAAAATGCCTTGTTCTCATTACAGTTCCTAGCAAGAAGCTTAAAGCCCTAGTTTTGAAAAACATTTGTGCATTTTTGTGTAATTATAGCCACAATCTTGATGAGACGGCTGAGGCCTATGGAGAAATCCTTTCTGATACTAATTACCCCAAAACAGTGAACAAAAGATGTCTTTTCCCTGGCCATTAGAGCGAAGACAATATTATAGAAATCCAATTTAGACACTGTCAGAAAGCTGCAATTATTCATGCTTTTGCATATCTGGCCAATTACACAACCCAATTGTATTCTACATTTCTTTCGGTGTAAAAACATGTTTCTCTGTTTTTTAAACCTTTATGATTTATCTGACCATTATAAAAACATGTTGCTCTGTTTTTTAAACCTTAATCTGACCATTATAAAAACATGTTTCTCTGTTTTTTAAACCTTAATCTGACCATTATAAAAAACATGTTTCTCTGTTTTTTAAACCTTAATCTGACTATTATAAAAACTTGTTTCTCTGTTTTTTAAACCTTAATCTGACCATTATATATTTGATTCCTTTACAGAACTGGTACTGCTATGGAAAAGCAGTGGCTGAGAAGGCTGCATGGGACAGGGCGAAGGAGAAGGGGTTGGACTTGGTAGTGGTAAATCCATGTGTGGTATTGGGTCCTGTGCTGCAATCCTCCATCAATGCCAGCATACTTCATATACTCAAGTATTTGACTGGATCTGCTAAGACTTATGCCAACTCAGTTCAGGCCTATGTCCATGTCAGAGATGTTGCAGAGGCTCACATCCTGGTTTATGAAAGTCCATCTGCTTCAGGCCGTTATTTATGCGCCGAGAGTGTCCTCCACCGTGGTGACGTGGTTGAGTTGCTGGAAAAGATGTTCCCTCAGTATCCAATTCCTACCAAGTGAGTCAGCATTTCTTCAATCCGCTTAATTAATGTCTTTTGTGTAGGTAAAGATAAGGCTGCAACACTCCATGCTTATTAGGCATCAGGGAGGTTTACACTCTTTAATACTCCAAATCTTAAGTCCTACATGACTTTCATTTTCATTGTTGTTAAGGAGCCTTAATTGTGTGGATCATAAGGAGATTTAGTCATTGTTAGTAAGTGGTCCCAAAAAACTCTCTAATCTTGGAGTATTAGTCAGTCTGAAAATATGTCTTCTGAGTTGGTGAGGCTAAAGATGCATGTGCTTATTAGCCACCAGGGAGGTTCATGCTATTTAATAATCTAATCTTAAAACCTACCTAACTTTCATTTTCGTTGTTGGTAAGGAGCCCAAATTGCGTGGATTATAAGGAGATTTCACATTCATTGTTAGGAAGTGGTCCCAAAAACATCATGAATTGTGGATGTGGATTGTGGACATGCCACATCCACTCACAACATCAATTCTTTGACTGCACTACTTTTATACTTCCCTCCATAGAATGTTATGAGAAGGGTTAGGGACAAAGACATTAGATACATTTGTAGACTTGATTTACAACCTTACATCAAGGCATTATTTGCATTCAAAGCTTTGCAAATTTAGGAATTTGTTTGAGGTTTTGAGCCTGTGGATTGATGTGATAACATCCTCCCTCATTTCGGTACTTAACATTGGTGACCAACCATATTGTTGTCATGCCTTGCAAATTCAGAAATTTGTTTGAGGTTGTGAGTCTGTGGATTGATGTGATAACATCCTCCTTCGTGCCTTGTAAACCCTCTCCAACATGTAGCAGTTATTACAATCTATCCCTACAGTGATATATCCTGATGGTGTGATTCATTCCACATTAACACTTACTCCAGCATCTAGCATAATTAGTTGTTTTTTATTATTAATGTTTTGGATATATTCTTACCCCAGTCCTGTGTTGTTTTGATGTAGGTGCAAGGATGATGGCAAACCAAGGGTGAAGCCTTGGAAGGTCTCCAACCAAAAGCTCAAGGACCTTGGACTAGAATTCACACCAGCGAAACAATGCCTGTATGAAACAGTTATCAGCTTACAAGAAAAGGGGCATATCTCCAAGTGATCTTATTGATTGACACCGAAATCCATATTAATATATGTGGAAAATTGTGTACCAATAAGAAGTTTGTGATATTATTGTTTGACAGTGAAATCTATATTAATATATGATGGAAAATTGAGTATCAATAAGAAGTTTGTCATCAAATATATCCAGTATTATTAGTTCTTGAATGACTAAATAAAAAGATTGTCATCAAGTAGGTACAGTATTATTAGATCTTGAATGACTAAAGTTAGGGTGTACAATCTGTACAATCTGTTATGTAGTCAGATAAGGGTGTACAATCTGTACCCAACAAATCTGTTTAGGCCAGACAAATACAAATACATTTGAAAATTCTGTAACAAGTATGGATTCGTATTATTTAATCTCCAGTTGCAAGCCAGTAGGAAGCATGTTTATCTCATAGTGCGATCTCAACGTGGTTTCCTTTCGGTTGTTGAGAAGGTATTAGTGTTGCGGAAGAGTTGGCGAAGAAGATCTTGGCACTATGTCTTTCAAATCATTGAAATATATTAAAATGTTACAAAAAATGCCATCTGGAAAATTAACACATATGTTGGAGAGTTGGCGAGAGTCCTTTTTGACCTGGAGTGAGGACATCACTTCTTCACAAAGTTTAATGGCAGTGGTTCTCTCATTTTCATGTCAGGTCCCACTAGCCATTCCAACTACCCATTAGCTAACTGACATAAGTGGGAACAAAGCTACATAATATTTTTACTATCAGTCGGTGGGGTTCACCTACCCACTTTACAGATGAATGGATATCATTGATGAACTTTACCTATCATTTACAGAAGAAAGGAATCAAGGATATTAAGCAAAAATGGTACTGAGGGTCCATGGTCAATGAGTCTCTCTCAGTGGTGACATCAAGAACATCATCATTGATTCCTGGATGGATGTGTTAACCACAGTAACAATTGCTGACTGGTGGTATTAGAGTCCCCCTGCACCATATATATACACACACACACATTAGTATTGAATCAATCAATCAATTAATTGCAGTGTAACACATGACCATAAGTACCCTCGACTATGGATTTCTGGATTTCATCATCAAGGCGATCATGACAGTGTTTTGTTTGAAATATTTGCGGTTTTATATATTAGAAAACATCATGCGATCACATCAAATAAGTATTTAAAAGCTTGTACTGCAAAGTACAAAGCTTATTTAAACAGAAAAAAGGCAAATACAAAGGCCACGCCACTCGGAGACAAAGATCAATATTCATCAAATTGTCACATTTCCATTTTAAAAAAAAACGCCATGATCTCTATTATTTGACCACAACAACGTGAAACCTTTTAAGGACGGAACGCAATGCCCCAGGGCATACAGAATATTGTCTGAAACTGTAACACGACAGGCTTTTGTCCAGAAATTATAAATGTGCATGGCTCTACTTGGCCTCCTCATCACATAAAAGTTTGGATTTGATCAAAGGATGCAATTTTGATCAGGGTTCTACTTGAATCAAAGTTCGAGGGCATAGTTCATCGTGCCTCAAGGGTTTTGAAGGTCTATGATTCAACTCAGAACCTTGAAAAAACGTAAAATACATTGGACTCGAAATTGGATTTTTTGTTTTGTTGAATTCAGACAAGAATGGTAGTTATATTTTGGATAATCCTTATTAAAATCCCAATGTAACTAGTGTATCTTTGAGACAGGGGAAGGGAAAGTGGAAGGGAATTAGTATGGACACATAAGACTAGATAAGGAACTTATATTACTTCAAGTGCCATAAGAAAGAGCACTACAGAGTAGTAACTTAAAGTATGAACTCAATATGAAACCATTGGTTTTGTTTATTGTTGCATATGGCAGCTTTGAGGTTTGCAATGGTTATCATGATTAATCATATATTTTATTTGATTAATCACATCATTAACCATAAAAATTACCATAACTAGTTGTGATTATCATGATTAATCATATATTTTATTTGATTAATCACATCATTAACCATAAAAATTACCATAACTAGTTGTGATCCAGGTGGACATGGTGGATATCGGTGGTCACACCCATCTTTTTCGACTGGCTCAAAACAATTTTCTGCCAATTTTAGCAATTTACTATTTTTAGCAGTTTTTAACTTATGGGGCCAGTTTGAGGGTCTAAACGACGTTTTTTCACGATCGGACACCTCAATGATAGCCAAAATCTCTAATTGAGGTTCCCAAATGAATCTCTTTGTCAATACATTCCCAACGAGCTATCGTGCGTCCTAAACGGAAATCGTATGTAAGGTTACGACCCCGAGAAGTTAATGTGCTAACTTACCCCAACAGAGTCCACATGACTTTTGACACTTCATCCTAGGGTTAGGTTTTTGGATGTCTAGGGTTTTGGCATTCATCTTTATTGTAAAAAGACCTTTAGAGCCCCATTGTACTCATCTTTTTGCGAATGAGAGTAGTCGTCACATCTCTTCTCAGAGATAAACTGCCACCATTCTAGCAAGCTTTGTTTTAGTCTGCGTTTTACAATTTTCAGCATATTTTTTATTTAATAGAAGTCAAGTTTTACTGTATCTCTGTTATTGTTCACTGTGTTTCTGTGTTAACATTATAAATATGTGGTTTCATTTCGTTATGTTCATAAATTCGGATCAGTGGTATCAAAGTAGTCTGCTTCTTGTCGTTTTTTTAATGCATGTCCCCGACGCGGTCAGGGTATAGAGAGTTGGGTCTCGAGCTTGTTTCTCTGGAGGACAACTGCTCTCGCGCACCCAAGAAACCGCCCATGGCGGGGGAAAAGAAGATGACGGGACAAGAGATCCTTTCAAAATGTTGCTCGAGGAAGCCCTTGAGCGACATAGGAACGAGATGATGAACAACTCGCACAAATCCTTCGACGACTGTTGACAAGTGATGCATCCACCTCAAATGGAAGCGCCACCCCCTTCAAGGTACATATCAATTTTGATATTCTTATATTTGAAGGTCAAATAGATGCAAATGCTGTAGATAAATGGTTAAACTTTCTAGAAGAGTATTTTTTTGTTTACAACTTTTTCGATAGAGAAAATATTGTATTTGTGCTCCTTAAGGCCGTTCTCCATGTCAAAGATTGGTGGGAGACTTTTTGTGAGCAAAATGAAACAAAATGATCCACATTATTTGCAGTTTTACCCACTTGAGATTCCTTTAGGGATGCTATTAAGGAACAATACTACCCTGTTGGAAGTTCACTAATGTCCTAGAGTTGGAAAGAGACCAAACAGTCACAGAGTTCACCAATGTCTTCCATACCTTGCGCACCAAGATGGGTATCAAAGATTCTGAGCGACATCAGGTGATCAAGTACCGCGACGTTCTACATAGATACATCAAGATAGAAAATGAGTTTTTGTACATTTCGTCCTTGGGCACGACTTATTGATATGCTGTCAAAATCGAGCAGAAGCTTAAACAAAAAACGCGACAGTTTGAGTCTGGGAACCCCTCATAGCAGAAGTAGGGCAAGGGCAGCCCTAACCCGCAAAACAAAGGACAAATCAAATATGGACAACCCCATGACAACCAGTCCAAGCCGTAAGCAAAGAAGGACAATGTGAAGACGAAGAAAGATACCGGGAAGTGGTGCGACTTCCATAAGAGCCCCTGGCATAACACTGTTGATTGCTGCTCAAAGCAGTCATTAGTGGCTGAAGTAAAAGCCTTTGAATCAAATGCGGGTTCCGACTCTGAGTCAGAACCAAAGAAGGGGAGACAGATCATTGACGCAGAACTTAGTGCCACTGTTGTTACCACCAAGATTCAACACAGTGAACCTGATGAGCTAGAGGAAGGCGAGCGCCTCTTTCATTCACATGTGGGTGAAAGGCACTCCACTGCACTTCATCGTTGATAGCGGTAGCCATAAGAACCTCATCTCAACAGAGGCCGTCAAGCGGCTAGCCCTGTCGACAACGCCACACCCGCAACACTACACCATTGGATGGCTCCCTCAAAGAAGCGATCTTCGTGTCAACCAATAGTGTCGCATGTCGTACGACATCAAACCATTCAAAGATAAGGTATTGTGTGATGTTGCTCCCCTTGAAGTTTGTGATGTTCTTTTGGGCCACCCTTATTTATGAAAACGTCATGTTGTATATGAGTCTAGGCTTCACAATGTTATTATTACTTTGAACAGAAAAGTGTACAGGATACTAGAGGTAGTCCCACCTAGTGCTATTTCCTTGATCTTTACCAAGCAATGCAGGAAGGTTATCTCTCAGACCGAGAAGATTGTCTTCTTCATGATTCGCTCTCAGAGTGAGCGAAATGTTGCAGCCACATCTATGGCCCCTCCGCGACCGACGTCTCCATGCAACAAAAGCAAGTGGATAAGGTCGTGGAAGAATACAAAGACATCTTCTCATCACCTAATGGAGTACCTCTACACTATCAAGTCAAGCATCTCATTAATCTGACCCCCGACGCTCTCTGCTAGAAAATGAGGAGATCAAGTGCTAGATCCAAGAAATGCTCCATAAGAGGCACATTCGACCCAACTCATCACCTTGTGGAAGCCCAATCATGTTGGTGCAGAAGAAAGATGGGACCTGACAACTCTGCATTGATTATAGGGCCCTAAACATAATCACAGTCAGGAACCGATACCTGATTCCCTGAATCGACGATCTCCTTGATCAACTCAAGTGGGGAAAATACTTCAGTAAGATGATTTGAAGTCTGGCTATTATCAGGTTCCAATAGAACAGATAGATGTATGGAAAACTACGTTTAATTCAAAAGGTCTTTTTGAATCGCTAGTCATGCCCTTTGATTTGACGAATGCCCCAACAACTTTCATGAGGCTGATGGACGATATCCTGCGACCTTTCACTAATTGTTTTGTGGTGGTGTATCTAGATGACATCCTCATCTACAACAAGACTTGGGAAGAACACTTGTAGCACATTCATCAGGGTTTGCACACTCTGCGGCAGTGTGACAACACAAATTATATGCCAACTTGGAAAAATGCTCCTTCGGCATGGACATGGTCCATTACTTAGGCTACATTGTTGATGCGCATGGTGTGCATGTTGATCCAGCCAAGATCCAAGTCATCCGTGACTGGCCAGCCCCAACCACGCTCACTAAGTTTCGAAGCTTCTTAGGCCTTGCCAATTTCTATCGCAGGTTCGTGTTGGGATTCTCCGATATTACATGGGCTCTTAGTCAAATAACCAGAGGTGGTGTTAAGGCAAAATTTGTGTGGGGCCTGTCCCAACATAAAGCGTTCGATGATCTGAAGCAACGCTTGTGTTCAACAACAATGCTCTCATTACCTGACCTGCAACAACCCTTTGAGATTGAGACAAATGCTTCAAACTATGCTGTGGGTGCAGTCCTCATTGAGCACGACCACCCCGTGGCTTATCATAGTGAGACACTATCATATGTCGTCCGTAAGTACCCTACTTACGAAAAAGAAATGTACTCCATTATGCAAGCCTGCTGCCAGTGGAGGCATTACATTCTCGAGAAGGAGACATTTATCCACACTGATCATAAGCCGTTGCAGTTCATGCAGACTCAAGGAAAATTGCAAAATGACCGCCATCAGAAGTGGTCCACATATTTGCAACAGTTCCACCTCAACATCAAGTATAAAACAATAAGTACCAATTGAGTCGTTGATTCCCTCAACCGACCTCCAATCGTGACACTCACCACAATGCTAGACTCTTGCGACTATGAGACCTCCGGGTGGCCCCACCTCTATGAGACAAATCCCGACTTCGCCAACACCTACTAGATGTTGGGCGCCAACACAACTGTCAATAATTTCCATATTCAGGACGAGTTGATGTGTCCTCTGGGCCATCTCTGTGTTTCATCAAGCAAGCGAGCAAAGCTGTTTTGGGAAGCCCACTATAGTGGAGTGGCAGGACACTTCGGTGTGGAAAAGACAATGGTAGTGCTGCAACAACATTTCTACTGGTTGAAACTTTGACACGATGTCAACAAGTATATACGGTTCTGCACTTTTCACACTATTACCAAACCAACCATCAAGAAACAAGGCCTGTACACTCATGTACCTACTCCTAACAGGCTCTGGGAATCCATCTGAATGGACTAAATGTTGGGCCTCTCTTCCACCAGGCGGGGAAATGACTGTGTTTTTGTGGTTGTTGATCGCTTTTCCAAGATGACGATTTTGGCCACCTGCAAGAAAAGTATCACGAGAGAGGATATTGCCAAGCTTTTCTTTAAACGAGTCTGTGTACACTTTGGGATCCCACAAAGCATTATCTCAGATCGGGACAGTTGGTTCCTCAACACATTATGGTCGAGCCTCTTGTTACTGTTGGACACCAAGCTCAACAAGTTCACTGCCTTCCACCCCCAGACAGATGGTTAAACCGAGCTCGTCAACTGGATGATCGTGCACATCCTGCACATGTACAATTCTAGGCACCCTCACACCTAGGATGATAGTCTTCCCTATGTTCAACACAACTACAACAGAACCATACATAGCTCAACCAACCACAACCCCTTTCAGGTGGGGTTGAGATTTCAACCATTGGGTCCCATTGATGTTGCACTACCCCTTGCGGCCACCCAGACAGACTAGTCACATGCTTTAACTGCAACTGACAAAGCCACCCGGTTCATTGAGTAGATCCAACACATCCGCTAACAGGTTCAGGATATATTACAGAAGTCCAATGCCAAGTACAAGCAACACCATGATCAACACTGGGTGCCACACCAGTTTCGGGTGGGAGACAAAGTTTGGTTGCACTTGCAGAAATTATGCCTTACATGGCCTCATCAGAATCTTTGTCCACTCTGTTATGGGCCTTACACCATTACCAAGGTTGTGGGTGATAATGTTTTTGAACTCAATTTGCCCCCCTTCCTTGGCTTGCACCCAGTGTTCAATGTGGACCTCCTTCGACCTTATTTTCCATCATTATTGGATACCTCAAAGATAGCAGAACAATTGACACCAACAGAGCTCAACCCTGATTGCATGGAACATGTATCCACTAATCATATCGTGGACACACATGTCAAGAGCACTCGCCAACAAAGGATCCAACTTTATCGGGTTGTCAAAACAGAGCAACTTCTACACCAAGGAAAGTGGCTCACCGGGGCCAAATTCAACAAAAAATTTCTCCTCTATGGGGGCACTCAACGCAATGGAGACCGTTGCTTCCTAAGGAGGAAGGATTGATCCAGGTGGATATCGGTGGCCACCCACTTTTTCTAATTGGCTCAAAACAATTTTCTGACAATTTTGACAATTCACTATTTTTAGCAGTTTTAAACTTCTGGGGCTAGTTTGAGGGCCTAAACGACGTTTTTTTCATGATTGAACACCTCAACAATAGTTGAGGGTTTTGATTGAACTCCATAAATGAATCTTCTCATCAATACCTTTCCAACGAGCTATCATGCGTCCTAAACAAAAATCGTATGCAAAAGTTACGACTTCGGGAAGTTAATGTACTAACTTACCACAACGAGACCCACATGACTTTTGGCGTTTCATCTCCTAGGGTTAGGTTTTTGGATGTCTAGAGTTTTTACATTCATCTTTATTGTAAAAAGGCCTTCAGAGCCTCATTATACTCATCTTCTTGCGAATGAGCGTAGCCGTCACACCTCCTCTCAGATATAAGTTGCCACCATTCTAGCAAACTTGGTTTTAGTATGCGTTTTACAGTTTTTAACATATTTCTTATTTAATATAAGTCAAGTTTTAGTGTATCTCTGTTATTGTTTACTATGTCTTTGTGTTAACATTATAAATATGTGGTTTCATTTCGTTTCGCTCATAAATCCGGATCAAGTTGGGTAGATTGCTTTCCAAGTCACGCATTTACATTCCTCCAAAAAATATTCTCAAGTCTATCTTGAATGAACTTTATATAATTAAAAAACTCATTCAAGATAGAATTGAAAATATTCTTTGGAGGAATGTAAATGCACTAATCAACAAGAAGGAAGAAAAATGTCCAAAACCAAACCCTCCAAATCCAATTAGGCTAGCCAATTTCGACAAAAACAATTTTAAAATACATAAATTTTAAGAAAATATATTTTTAATAAAACAAGTAAGAAACATTACAAAATATTATTAAAAAAAGTTTCTTTCCTATTTGGAATCTCTAAAATACTTCAAATTATTTGAAGAGAAATATATTAAAAAAAATAAAATAAATATCAATTAATTCTCAACATTATTGCTAGCATGAATCACTTCAGATAATATATATATATTAAAGACAATGTTAGATTTTTAGATTTAATTTTCATGAGTCACTTTACATAATTCATAGATATATAAAATATGTATTTGTATATATTTTACAACAATAATAATAATCTATTTTTAAGGTCACGTCAAGCCAACATATCAAATTGGTGTATGAGACCTCTTTGTTTGTGGGACAAGGGACCCTCCGCCTAGCGATTTGACTGGTAAAGTCTATGAAGGTATACACACCCTACTCCCCTCTGGATTTGAACCTGTAACCTCTTAAGAAAAAACACATGTTATTAAGCAATATTAGTAAAAATGATATATACATATATATGAATGATCTTTTGAAATCAAATTTCTATAACTACATTTTATGAGTGACATTAGATTTTTGCTCCATGTTTCCAGGAACCAAAATCTGGTGTGTAATACAAATCAATGTTAACAGCGTTAGTACTTTAATCCATAATTACGGTATGCTTGAAACCATTTTTGTTGTTTATTCACGGCTCTGTTCCAAAACCCATTTGAAATCCATGTCCATTTCAGGTTGTTATCTCAATATGATATTCTTTCAATTTTTGGTAAAAAAATATCTTCATAACCAATCTTTCTATTCTTTCAATTTTTGGTAAAAAATATCTTCATAACCAATCTTTCAAATAATTGAAAAATGGTCTGAAAACGACTCTCATATCTTTGGAGAGTGAGAACATCACATTACTCTCTCCCAAAGCTTTGCAGTAGTGGTTCCCTATTTTTGCACGTAAGCCCACTGAGCTTACTGACCTGATGGATAAAGTGATCATATTCTACTTGCATTACTGGGTACAGTTCACCTACCCCTTAACAAATATCAGTGTTACATTTCACTTACCAAGAAACAATATTGTAATCCCTTAGCTTTATTTTAATATGGCTACCAACTTATTTTATTTTCATATGGCTACTAACTTCATTTACCATTTCAAAGAGGAAGGAAGCAATATNTGGATTAATCCCCATTGTGGATTAATCATGTCGGTAATTGTATAAGGACCAAATCCCCTTTTGCGGATTGGTCATCGGACAATTATAAAGGGAAGATTAAGAAGTCGACCCCTGCAGTTATTATGGAAGACCCAAAATTAATTAAAGGTGGGTTTACCCACCCAGAGTGAGAAGTTGGCCCTGCCAGTTGTGACCTTTCACACGTGCCAGTCTTGTATAAATAAGAGGCTAGTGCCTCACTTCAAACACACAACTCACTTTCTCATTCTCTTATGAGGCAAGCTGCAATTACCAGTTGGAGAGAGGGAGAAGAGTGGCACATCTCTCGGGGAGGACTATCTGTATTGGTTTGAGTTATCTCTTGAACATTGTATAAGCTATTTATGATAAGGAAGTTTTTGTTGGGTTTTCTTCCCCTAGAGGGTTTCCTAGGATAAATGCTATGTCTCTTGTGAATGTGTATTTCTCGGTGATCTTGTTCTTATGATGCTCCTATCTATTGAAATGCAAAGAACTATAATAATGGCATAAACATTAACAAAGCGATGCATCCACCTCAAACGGAAGCACCGCCCCCTTCAAGGTACATATCAATTTTGATATTCTTATATTTGAAGGTCAAATAGATGCAGACGCTATAGATAAATGGTTAAACCTTCTAGAAGAGTATTTTTTTGTCTACAACTTTTTCGATAGAGAAAATATTATATTTGCGCTCCTCAAGGCCGTTCGCCATGTCAAATATTAGTGGGAGAATTTCTGTGAGCAAAATGAAACAGAAGGATTCACATTATTTGCAGTTTTACCCACTTGAGATTCTTTTAAGGATGCTATTAAGGAACAATACTGCCCTGTTGGAAGTTCACTAATGTCCTAGAGTTGGAAAGAGATCAAATAGTCATAGAATTCACCAATATCTTTCATACCTTGCGCACCAAGCTGGGTATCAAATATTCTGAGCGACATTTGGTGATCAAGTACCACGACGTTCTACATAGATACATCAAGATAGAAAATGAGTTTTTGTACATCTCGTCCTTGGGCACGACTTATTGATATGCTGTCAAAATCGAGCATAAGCTTAAACAAAAAATGCGACAGTTTGAGTCTGGGAACCCCTCATAGCAGAATTAGGGCAAGGGTATCCCTAACCCGCAAAACAAAGGACAAATCGAATATGGGCAACCTCATGACAACTAGTCCAAGCAACAAGCAAAGAAGGACAATGAGAAGACGAAGAAAGATATCGGGAAGTGGTGTGATTTCCATAAGAGCCCCTGGCATAACATTGTTGATTGCCGCTCAAAGCAGTCATTAGTGGCTGGAGTAAAAGCCTCTGAATCAAATGCGGGTTCCAACTCTGAGTCAGAACCAGAGAAGGGGAGATAGATCATTGATGCAAAACTCATTTCCATTGTTGCTATCACCAAGATTCAACGCAGTGAACCTGATGAGCTAGAGGAAGGCGAGCGCCTCTTTCATTCACATGTGGGTGAAAGACACTCCACTGCACTTCATCGTTGATAGCGGTAGCCATAAGAACCTCATCTCAACAGAGGTCGTCAAGCGGCTAGCCTTGCCGACAACACCACACCCACAACACTACACCATTGGATGGCTTCCTCAAAGAAGCGATCTTCACGTCAACCAACAGTGTCGCCTGTCATACAACATCAAACCATTCAAAGATGAGGTATTGTGTGATGTTGCTCCCCTTGAAGTTTGTGATGTTCTTTTGGGCCAGCCTTATTTATGGAAACGTCATGTTGTATATGAGTCTAGGCTTCACAATGTTATTATTACTTTGAACATAAAAGTGTACAGGATACTTGAGGTAGTCCCACCTAGTGCTATTTCCTTGATCTTTTCCAAGCAATGCAGGAAGGTCATCTCTCAGATCGGGAAGTTTGTCTTCTTCGTGATTCACTTTCAGAGTGAGTGAAAGGTTGCAACCACATCCTTGGCCTCCGCGACTGACGTCTCCATGCAACAGAAGAAAGTGGATAAGGTTGTGGAAGAATACAAAGACATCTTCTCATCACCTACTGGAGTATCTCTGCACTATCAAGTCAAGCATCTCATTGATATGACCCCCAACACTCTCTGCTAGAAAATGAGGAGATCAAGCGCCAGATCCAAGAAATGTTCCATAAGAGGCACATTCGACCCAACTCATCACCTTGTGGAAGTCCAATCATGTTGGTGCAAAAGAAAGATGGGACCTGGTGACTCTGCATTGATTACCATGCCCTAAACAAAATCACAGTCAGGAACTGGTACCTGATTCCCTGAATCGACGATCTCCTTGATCAATTCAAGTGGGGAAAATACTTCAGTAAGATTGATTTGAAGTCTGGCTACTATCAGGTCCCAATAGAACATATAGATGTATGGAAAATTGCATTCAATTCAAAAAAACGTCTTTTTGAATGGCTGGTCATGCCCTTTGGTTTGACGAATGCCCCAACAACTTTCATGAGGCTGATGGATGATATCATGCGACCTTTCACTAATTGTTTTGTGGTGGTGTATCTAGATGACATCCTCATCTACAACAAGACTTGGGAAGAACACTTGTAGCACATTCAACAGGTTTTGCACACTCTGTGGCAGTGTGACAACACAAACTATATGCCAACTTGAAAAAATGTTCCTTCGACATGGACACGGTCCATTACTTAGGCTACATTGTTGATGCGCATGGTGTGCATGTTGATCCAGCCAAGATCCAAGTCATCCATGACTGGCCAACCCCAACCACACTCACTAAGCTTTGGAGATTCTTAGTCCTTGCCAATTTCTATCACAGGTTCGTGTTGGGATTCTCCAATATTGCATGGGCCCTTAGTCAAATAACCAGAGGTGGTGTTAAGGAAAAATTTGTGTGGGGCTTGTCCCAACATAAAGTGTTCGATGCTCTGAAGAAATACTTGTGTTCAACACTAGTGTTTTCACTACCTGACCTGCAACAACTCTTTGAGATCGAGACAAATGCTTCAAACTATGTTGTGGGCACAATCCTCACTGAGCACGACCATCCCTTGGCCTATCATAGTGAGACACTATCAGATGTCGTTCGTAAGTACCCTACTTACAAAAAATATATGTACTCCATTATGCAAATCTGCTGCCAGTGGAGGCATTACATTCTTGAGAAGGAGACAATTATCCACACTGATCATAAGCCGTTGCAGTTCATGCAGACACAAGGAAAATTGCAAAATGACCGCCATCAAAAGTGGTCCACATATTTGCAACAATTCCACCTCAACATCAAGTATAAAACAATAATTACCAATCGAGTCGTTGATTGCCTCAATCGACCTCCAGTCACAACACTCACCACAATGCTAGACTCTTGCGACTATGAAACCTCTGGGTGGCCCCACCTCTATGAGATGGATCCCGACTTCGCCAACACCTACCAGATGTTGGGCGCCAACACAACTGTCAATAATTTCCATATTTAGGACGAGTTGATGTGCCCTCTGGGCCATCTCTGTGTTTCATCAAGCAAGCGAGCGAAGCTATTTTGAGAATCCCACTATAGTGGAGTGGCATGACACTTCGATGTGGAAAAAACAATGGTAGTGCTGCAACGACATTTCTACTGGTCGAAACTTTGACACGATGTCAGCAAGTATATACGGTTCTGCACTTCCCACACTATTACCAAACCAACCATCAAGAAACAAGGCATGTACACTCCTCTACCTACTCCTGACAGGTCTCGGGAATCCATCTCAATGGACTAAATGTCGGGCCTCTCTTCCACCAGGCGGGGAAATGATTGTGTTTTTGTGGTTGTTGATCGCTTTTCCAAGATGACGATTTTGGCCACCTGCAAGAAAAGTATCACGACGAAGGACACTGCCAAGATTTTCTTTAAACGAGTATGTGTACACTTTGGGATCCCACAAACCATTATCTTAGATCGGGACAGTTGGTTCTTCAAAACATTATGGTCGAGCCTCTTGTCACTGCTGGACACCAAGCTCACCAAGTCCACTGCCTTCCACCCCCAGACAGATGGTTAAACTGAGCTTGTGAACTGGATGATCGTGCACATCCTGCACATGTACAATTCCAACCACCCTCGCACCTAGGATGATAGTCTTCCCTATGTTCAACACAACTACAACAGAACCATACATAGCTCAACCAACCACAACCCCTTTCAGGCGGGGTTGAGATTTCAACCATTGGGTCCCATGGATGTTGCACTACCCCTTGCGGCCACCCAGACAGACTAGTCACATGATTTAACTGCAACTGACAAAGTCACCCGGTTCATTGAGCGGATCGAACACATCCGCTAACAGGGTCAAGATATTTTATAGAAGTCCAATGCCAAGTACACGCATCACCATGATCAACACCAGGTGCCACACCAGTTTCGGGTGGGAGACAAAGTTTGGTTGCACTTGCAGAAAGAATGCCTTACATGGCCTCATCAGAATCTTCATCCACTCCGTTATGGGCCTACACCATTACCAAGGTTGTGGGTGATAATGCTTTTGAACTCAATTTCCCCCCCTTCCTTGGCTTGCACCCAGTGTTTAATGTGGACCTCCTTTGACCTTATTTTCCATCATTATTGGATACCTCAAAGATAGCAAAACAACTGAAACCAACAAAGCTCAACCCTAACTGCATGGAACATGTATCCACTGATCATATCGTGGACACACATGTCAAGGTCACTCGCCAACAAATGATCCAGCTTTATCGGGTTGTCAAAGCAGAGTAATTTTTGCACCAAGGAAAGTGGCTCACCGGGGCCAAATTCAACATAAATTTTCTCCTCTGATGGGGGCAGTCAACGTCATGGAGATCATTGCTTCCTAAGGAGGAAGGATTGATCCAGGTGGATATCGGTGGCCACCGACCTTTTCTAACTGGCTCAAAACAATTTTCTGACAATTTTGGCAATTCACTATTTTTAGCAGTTTTAAACTTCCGGGGTCGGTTTGAGGGCCTAAACGACGTTTTTTCACGATCGAACACCTCAACAATAGTTGAGGGTTTTGATTGAACTCCATAAATGAATCTTTTCATCAATACCTTTCCAACGAGTTATTGTGTGTCCTAAACAAAGATCGTATGCAAACGTTATGACCTCGGGAAGTTAATATACTAACTTACTACAACGAGACCCACATGACTTTTGACGTTTCATCTCCTAGGGTTAGGTTTTTGGATGTTTAGAGTTTTGACATTCATCTTTATTGTAAAAAGGCCTTCAGAGCCTCATTATACTCATCTTCTTGCGAATGAGCGTAGCCATCACACCTCCTCTCAGAGATAAGTTGCCACCATTTTAGCAAACTTGTTTTTAGTATGCGTTTTACAGTTTTTAACATATTTCTTATTTAATAGAAGTCAAGTTTTAGTGTATCCTTTATTGTTTACTATGTTTCCGTGTTAACATTATAAACATGTGGTTTCATTTCGTTCCGCTCATAAATCCAGATCAAGTTGGATAGATTGCTTTCCAAGTTGCGCATTTACATTCCTCCAAAAAAATATTCTCAAATCTATCTTGAATGAACTTTATATAATTAAAAAACTCATTCAAGATAGAATTGAGAATATTCTTTAGAGGATTGTAAATGCACTAATCAACAAGAAGAAAAAAAAAAAGGTCCAAAACCAAACCCTCCAAATCCAATTAGGCTAGCCAATTTTGACAAAAACAATTTTAAACAATTTTAAAATACATAAATTTTAAGAAAAGATATTTTTAATAAAACAAGTAAGAAACATTACAAAATATTATTAAAAAAAGTTTCTTTCCTATTTAGAAACTCTAAAATACTTCAAATTATATATATCAATTAAAATTAACTGAACACAATGTTAGATTTTTTAGGTTTAATTCTCAACATTATAGCTAGCATGAATCACTTCATATATATATATATATATTAAAGACAATGCAGATTTTTAGACTTAATTCTCATGAGTCACTCTACATAATTCATAGATATATAAAATATAGATAGCATGAATCACTTCATATATATATATATATTAAAGACAATGCTAGATTTTTAGACTTAATTCTCATGAGTCACTCTACATAATTCATAGATATATAAAATATGTATTTGTATATGTTTTATATATTTGTAAAAATGATATATACATATATATGAATGATCTTTTGAAGTCAAATTTCTATAACTACATTTTATGAGTGACATTAGATTTTTGCTCGATGTTTCCAGGAACCGAAATCTGGTGTGTAATACAAATCAATGTTAACAGCGTTAGTACTTTAATCCATAATTACGGTATGCTTGAAACCATTTTTGTTGTTTATTCACGGCTCTGTTCCAAAACCCATTTGAAATCCATGTCCATTTCAGGTTGTTATCTCAATATGATATTCTTTCAATTTTTGGTTAAAAAATATGTTCATAACCAATCTTTCTATTCTTTCAATTTTTGGTAAAAAATATCTTCATAACCAATCTTTCAAATAATTGAAAAATGGTCTGAAAACGACTCTCATATCTTTGGAGAGTGACAACATCACATTACTCTCTCCCAAAGCTTTGCAGTAGTGGTTCCCTATTTTTGCACGTAAGCCCACTGAGCTTACTGACCTGATGGATAAAGTGATCATATTCTACTTGCATTACTGGGTACAGTTCACCTACCCCTTAACAAATATCAGTGTTACATTTCACTTACCAAGAAACAATATTGTAATACCTTAGCTTTATTTTAATATGGCTACCAACTTATTTTATTTTCATATGGCTACCAACTTCATTTACCATTTCAAAGAGGAAGGAAGCAATATTGTAATACTTTAGCTGGATTTTGACAAAATTTATAATATGTTTTTTTTTTTTTTTTACCATTNTTTTTTTTTTTTTTACCATTGTTTGAATACTTAAAATAATGTTGATTAAGTTATATAGAGTTTGAATGCTTAAAATAATGTTGGTTAGGTTATATAGAATATGAAGTTTTCTCTGTTTTGTTTTGTTATAAGAGGAATTTTGATTATAATGTGATTTTTTAATAGATAATAATGACTACATTATTTTAATAATTATTATTTTTATTTTATTTTATTTTTATTTTTATTTTTATTTGTTTAATCTTTATTTTTATATGATTAATATCAAAATATAATAAAAGCAGTAGAATATAAAAAAGTAGAGTATGATTAATATCATAAAAGTAGTAGACTATATGAAGAGGAGAAGAAAATAGATTGATATTGATCACAATATAAACTATTTGTAATTATAACATTCTTATTATTCATATTTTTCATCATTCAACATTATAGCTTTATTTTTATTCTTTTTTATTTTTATTTTTTTATTATGTAATTTAAATAGATAGATTGACATTGATACTTCTTGATAAGACATATTCCTTATGTAACTCAATTTATTCCTTATGTAATTAAAAACGATTGATACTTCTTAATAATATTC
>SNQJ01S0035861.1:0-15891 GCA_010110895.2 Picea sitchensis | reverse complement strand
AAATTAACACATATGTTGGAGAGTTGGCGAGAGTCCTTTTTGACCTGGAGTGAGGACATCACTTCTTCACAAAGTTTAATGGCAGTGGTTCTCTCATTTTCATGTCAGGTCCCACTTGCCATTCCAACTACCCATTAGCTAACTGACATAAGTGGGAAGAAAGCTACATAATATTTTTACTATCAGTCGGTGGGGTTCACCTACCCACTTTACAGATGAATGGATATCATTGATGAACTTTACCTATCATTTACAGAAGAAAGGAATCAAGAATATTAAGCAAAAATGGTACTGAGGGTCCATGGTCAATGAGTCTCTCTCAGTGGTGACATCAAGAACATCATCATGGATTCCTGGATGGATGTGTTAACCACAGTAACAATTGCTGACTGGTGGTATTAGAGTCCCCCTGCACCATATATATATATACACACACACATTAGTATTGAATCAATCAATCAATTAATTGCAGTGTAACACATGACCATAAGTACCCTCGACTATGGATTTCTGGATTTCATCATCAAGGCGATCATGACAGTGTTTTGTTTGAAATATTTGCGGTTTTATTTATTAGAAAACATCATGCGATCACATCAAATAAGTATTTAAAAGCTTGTACTGCAAAGTACAAAGCTTATTTAAACAGAAAAAAGGCAAATACAAAGGCCACGCCACTCGGAGACAAAGATCAATATTCATCAAATTGTCACATTTCCATTTAAAAAAAAACCGCCATGAACTCTATTATTTGACCACAACAACGTGAAACCTTTTAAGGACGGAACGCAATGCCCCAGGGCATACAGAATATTGTCTGAAACTGTAACACGACAGGCTTTTGTCCAGAACTTATAAATGTGCATGGCTCTACTTGGCCTCCTCATCACATAAAAGTTTGGATTTGATCAAAAGGATGCAATTTTGATCAGGGTTCTACTTGAATCAAAGTTCGAGGGCATAGTTCATCGTGCCTCCAGGGTTTTGAAGGTCTATGATTCAACTCAGAACCTTGAAAAAACGTAAAATACATTGGACTCGAAATTGGATTCTTTGTTTTGTTGAATTCAGACAAGAATGGTAGTTATATTTTGGATAATCCTTATTAAAATCCCAATGTAACTAGTGTATCTTTGAGACAGGGGAAGGGAAAGTGGGAGGGAATTAGTATGGACACATAAGACTAGATAAGGGACTTGTATTACTTCAAGTGCCATAAGAAAGAGCACTGCAGAGTAGTAACTTAAAGTATGAACTCAATATGAAACCATTGATTTTGTTTATTGTTGCATATGGCAGCTTTGAGGTTTGCAATGGTAATCATGCTTAATCATATATTTTATTTGATTAATCACACCATTAACCATAAAAATTACCATAACTAGTTGTGATCCAGGTGGATATGGTGGATATCGGTGGTCACACCCATCTTTTTCAATTGGCTCAAAACAAATTTCTGCCAATTTTAGCAATTTACTATTTTTAGCAGTTTTTAACTTATGGGGTCAGTTTGAGGGTCTCAACGACGTTTTTTCATGATCGGACAGCTCAATGATAGCCAAAATATCTAATTGAGGTTCTCAAATGAATCTCTTTGCCAATACATTTCCAACGAGCTATCGCGTGTCTTAAACGGAAATTGTATGCAAGGTTACGACCCCGAGAAGTTAATGTACTAACTTACCCCAACAAATCCCACATGACTTTTGACACTTCATCCTAGGGTTGGGTTTTTGGATGTCTAGGGTTTTGGCATTCATCTTTATTG
Organism: Picea sitchensis; assembly: GCA_010110895.2. Taxonomy (NCBI): domain Eukaryota; kingdom Viridiplantae; phylum Streptophyta; class Pinopsida; order Pinales; family Pinaceae; genus Picea; species Picea sitchensis. The sequence continues at coordinate 14,123 of SNQJ01S0035861.1, read as the reverse complement.
TAAAAAGACCTTTAGAGCCCCATTGTACTCATCTTCTTGCGAATGAGAGTAGTCGTTACATCTCTTCTCAGAGATAAATTGCCACCATTCTAGCAAGCTTGTTTTCAGTCTACATTTTACAGTTTTCAACATATTTTTTATTTAATAGAAGTCAAGTTTTATTGTATCTCTGTTATTGTTCACTGTGTCTCTGTGTTAACATTATAAATATGTGGTTTCATTTTGTTCTGTTCATAAATCTGGATCAGTGGTATCAGAGCAGTTTGCTCCTTGTCATTTTTTTAATGCATGTCCCTGACGCGGTCAGGGTATAGAGAGTTGGGTCTCGAGCTTGTTTCTATGGAGGACAATTACTCTCGCATGCCCAAGAAATCGCCCATGGTGGGGAAAAAGAAGATGACGAGACAAGAAATCCTTTCAAAATGTTGCTCGAGGAAGCCCTTAAGCGACACAGGAACGAGATGATGAACAACTTCACACAAATCCTTCGGCGACTGTTCACTAAGTGTGTTGAAATAATGTAACTGCGAAGAGCATTCGTATTATTATTGGATTAAATCCCCATTGCAGATTAATCATGTCATTATTATTATTAATTTTATTGGATTAATCCCCATTGTGGATTAATCATGTCGGTAATTGTATAAGGACCAAATCCCCTATTGCGGATCGGTCATCAGACAATTATAAAGGGCAGAATAATAAGTCGGCCCCAACAGTTATTATGGAAGACCCATAATTAATTAAAGGTGGGTTTACCCACCCAGAGTGAGAGGTCGGCCCTGCCAGTTGTGACCTTTCACACGTGCCAGTCTTGTATAAATAAGAGGCTAAGCGCCTCACTTAAAACACACAACTCACTTACTCATTCTCTTATGAGGTAAGTACATACAGAGTTGGAGAGAGGGGAGAAGAGTAAAGCATCTCTTAGGAGACTATACATATTGGTTTTGAGTTATCTCTTGAACATTGTAAGCTATTTATGATAAGGAAGTTTCTTTGGGTTTCTTCCCCTAGAGGGTTTCGGGATAAATGTTGTGTCTCTTGCGATTGTGTATTTCTCGGTGATCTTGTTCTTATGATGCTCTATCAACAGAATGCAAAGAACTATAATAATGGCAAACATTAACATGGTATTAGAGCCAACTTAAAGAGGAAGCATATTTATGAGAGGAAAGAAGCATCCGATACCGTACCCCAAAATTAGGGTTTGCAAAAGGTAGATACTTTCACCTCCCTAACCACCTAGAAACCTTCCCAAGGAGGATCATTTTAGCGCCAGGCTTGCCTTTTCAGTGGTTGTATCTCCTGGAAAGTGAAACCCCTAGTTTCACAAAAGTACGAAGAAACCGGAAATTACCATAAATTGCAATTACTAAATTACCCGAGGAAGACCCGGAAGCCTGATCAGGAAATTTGCAGATCAATTTTGAGGGGGTAGAAGTTGGATTTTTTGAAATTCATTTGCATGCAGTAACTTCCATACCATTTCGAGCATCCTCCACTGGATCAGAATTTTAAAATTGAAGTTTGAAAATTAGAGTTTCCTCAGCAAACCTAAGTTACTGATTCGATTACCAGTTAGGTGCAACCGTCGCAGAACCAGTTACAATCACCCTTGAAGTTTTGGTAATGATTACCACTACCACCAGATGGAGCCACTACCTACAAAATCTATCAGAGGTATGTACTCACATATGTTTTAATGGATTCAAACTAAAGTATTTGCGGGAGAGGGATCTTTTTGCCGCATAGATCTAGAAGGATCTCAAGATCAAGCACACATTCGGAAGATAATTTTAGCAATTGTGATTATTCTAATATACATCTATTTGTTATGAAATTATCTTGATCGATGTTGCATGTTGACTATGATCAAATTATTAGAAAATTAAAGTTGATCATAGAGCTTATCCTCGGCTAACCTTTTGTCAGTTAAGTATTGTGCTTGATACGAGAAGATGGGTTGAAGAAAACTCGTCCACTTGTGTGCAGAGTGAAGAGGAGACCACAGGAAGAAAAGCAAGCCTTGCACTCACTCTTGAGGACAAGGCTCGGGGTTTGATTAATCAAGATTAAAAAAGTACACATGACAAGAGAGTGATGACTTTAGTTGGGAATGTAATCATTATTAAAGAGTATTATACTTGATAGCAGCATGTGAGAATATGGGTATATGCTTACATATACAACATCTCCTCTAGGAGAAACCTTGTGTATTAGTTTGAGATTACGCCATGGAAGAATGCTTGAGGTCAACACTATGAGAGTGCTGACCTCACTTGATATTATATTCCTTACCTTTAATCTTTGCTAAATTATAAGTAATAGCTCTAAAGGGAACCCTTGTAATGGTGTTAGGTACTAGTGCTTTATATTATTAGAAGGATATTATTATTCTTATACATTTGTTTTGTTGACACTTGCTCTAGGTCCCTAGGGAAGCTATAGTAAAGGTTGCATAAGGCAACATACTAAAGTCTTGATGAAACGATCATGATGGAAAAGGAAGAGAAGATTGGAGTCCATTTCAAAGTACATAGCGACCCATTGAACTCTAAGAAGATTAGCTCGCTACAGGCACTACTATACGTAGAAATTTGTCTACAGGTTTACCGCATAATTCCAAGGTTGATCAAGGAAGGCATACATGCGATGGATTAATGATAGCATGAGACATCAAAAGGAACCAGTTTGAGAGGGATAACAAGAGATAGAAGGTCCATAGCTCATCCATTCAGTTAATGGCCAATGCCATCATCCTCCATTCAATGGGTATGTTTACTATGTATCATTCATTAATGAAGTTATTCTACAAGTATAAAGACACGGATATATTTGGGGTGTTAGAAGCCAAGATCAAGAGATTCAAAGCCTTGATAGAAACCCAACTCTATAGGAAGATTAAAGAGATTTCCAGAGGTCAGGAGGAATGGAGGAAAATATACCTCAAAGAATTGAATATCGGAAGAGATGTTGGGATCAAGATCTCCAAAAAAAAAAACGGTGTAGCTTAACGAAAGAACAAAACCATGCTAAAAGCTGTGAAGATCAAGATCTTCCTATGTGCTTATAAGAAGAAGCAACAATATGTGACAAAACCATCTCAAATATTTGGTTGTCCAATGTCTGTGTTTGGCTGATATACGACATAGACAAGGCTGGAACCCTCGAAGAGGAATATTTGTGGAATCTGGCCAAGGAGGTCTCAAGGCCTTGAGAATCTACCACAGATCCGCCACATTGAAAGGATCAACAGGGAATGACATTGATGAAAAACAACACTTAAGGAAATCAAATTTACGACGAAGAAGTATGAAGAGGAACCTCTCAAATCCGGGATTGCAGGAATCAATGAGGGTTCCTGAAATTTACCGAACAGTGGGAGAAATGTAACTTCCCACAGTAAAGGAACTTCTAGAAGACCATGTTATAGTAGAAGTTCAAGAACCTCCCCATATGACAATATCTCACAAGATAAATCTAGCTTGGGTGAGATAATTTATTCAATATGCAGAGAATTATGGTGCTTTAGATGGATCCTTCATAGAAATTAAGAGACCACCACCATACTCTAGTTATGTCGAATTTTTTAGTGACATTATTGATGTTGAGCTTACTTGTTATGAAGAGGCTGTAGAGAATAAATTATGGAAATATTCCATGATTGAGGAATACCAATCAAGTATGGGAAATAGTTCCCGGTCGAAGAATAAAGTTAGGGTATCCCTCTGATTAGCTCTTTAAAATAAAACATGTTGTTGATGGAAGTATTGAAGTATAAAACAAGATTTAAAGCTCGTGGCTTTTCCCAGAAGGAAGGTATAGACTATGAAGAGACATTCACTAATATGGCTAGATACACTTCGATCAAAACCATTATAGCTCTTGTTTCCAAGATGAAATGGAAGCTGGAACGGATGGACGTGAAGACAACTTTCATGAATGGTATTATTGAAGAAGTGTATATAGAAACTGAAGAGTTTGAGGTTGAAGACAGCAAAGAGTCTCATATGCAGCCGATTGAAGAAATCCTTATCTGGATTGAAGCAAGCTCAGTATGGCCATTATAGGCGGAGTTTCTTCCCGAGCTTAGGCTTTACCAAGAGTAAAAGCGGACTCAAATCTCTACTTCAAAGAGTATGGATAATGAACCGGTAATATTACTCTGTAGCTTATTCTTAGTAGGAAGAAAAACTCATAGCTAGATATGAGACTTGCAGAATTTGAAATGAAAGAGACCCCAGTCTAATGCATTACTTCATGGAAGCCCTCGAGATATCAAGAAATGATCTAGAGAGAATCTTTCTTAACAAGGGAGAAGTACACAATTGAAATCTTAAAGAGATTCAAAACATACTAGATACAGAATCATAGACCTCCCATGGAAACAAGATATTTCTTTATTCGATGCACTTAATTGAAGTTGATAGATGCCACACTATGCAGACAAATTATTGGATCGTTGGTAGCACGTAGGCACGGAATAGACATTTGTTTCTGGTGAACAACGAGTGGAGTTTGGTAGAGCCAGACATTCATCCTAATTATGACAAAACATGTGTGATAAGGGTACACCCATAAAAAGTCGATGGATTATAATTACCTGCTAGTGGAGATCATGACTTCACATTGAGTGGATATCGCGATTCATGTGGGAATGGCGTTATGGGGCAGAAGAAATCTTCGGAATCATTTTGATTTGGATCGGTATGATCTCATTAAGGAGTAGGAAGCAATTTGGTGTTCTCTACGATACCCAGTGAGCGAAGTACATTGCACATGTTATTTGTGAGCTATCGACCTTAATTTAGCGAGGCCTGGCAGTTAGTGGGAAACAACCAGCGATTCCATGTGACAATCAAACATATTAAAATGTGAGAGAATCCTATGTTCCACGACGGTCGAAGAACATAGAGATCCGACATCACATCCGACACTATAAGTACAAGGGCATGAAGCTCCGGTACATTTAACCTGAGGATGAGCGAGTTGATGTATTGACTAAGCCTCTATCTGGTGTAAAGTTTAAGCACTTTCAAAACAATCTTGGTATAGTCCAAAAAAGGACCCTCACGAAGGGGAGCATATATATTTTATTCCTTATTACGACCCACCATTGTTAGGCGTAAAACAAGATAGTCATGCTTAGAGCCTTCTTTGTTAAGAATAAAGCATGATAATACGTGGATTCCTTGCTTCGACCTAGCTATTAGATGTAAAACAAGATGAGTCATGCTTGACCTCCTTTATTGAAGCCGCAAAAGCATGACACCGTGTGATCCTTATACGACCCCTTTATTAGACGTAAAAGCAAGATGAGTCACGCTTCCGACCTCGCTGTTAGACATAAAAAAAAAGATGATTCCTTTCTTTTGAACTCACTATTAGACGTAAAGAAAAATGACGTGTTCCTTACTTCTGACCTCGTTGTTAGGCGTAAAGGGAGATGTTGATATGTTCCTTTCTTATAACTCGTTATTTATGACATTAAAACAAGATGAGTCATGCCTTGGCCCTGGTTATTTGAAGCGTAAAACATGGCGTTGTATTCCCTCACTTGACCTAGTTGTTGGAAGGTCAAAAGCGAGATGGTGACATTCCTTGCTTATGAACTAATTGTTAGACGTAAAACAAGATATGCCCAGGCTACCAACAGCTTACGCTCTAACATTGGAGCGGTGTGAATGTTGTGATGGCGGACACGGGCGGGACATGAACCATGTTGATACGGATATTGATAGCATTTCTTTTGAGAATGATTATACTCACGATATACTTTAGAAAACTTTCGATGACTCGTAAATGTGCTAGACAATGTTTCAAGATGATATTAATGATACTATCCTCCAGTTGTGATGATACGCCTCTCTCCCGGTCTTGATGAAGATACCCTTCTTGTTAAAAGAGTGTTGAAATAATATATGCGAGGCATTACTTATTATTGGATTAAATCCCCATTGCGGATTAATCATGTCTAATCCATCATTGTATATTATTATTATTGGATTAATCCCATTGTGGATTAATCGTGTCAATAATTGTATAAGGACCGAATCCACTTTTGCGGTTAGTCATGGACAATTATAAAGGAAGATTAAAATTGACCCCTGCGGTCCAATATGGAAGACCCAAAATTAATTAAAAAGGTGCGGTTTACCCTTGGAATTGAAAAGAAGTTGGCCACGCGATTTGGCGACCTTTCACGTGCCGGTCTTGCTTGTATAAATGAGAGCTGAATTACCTCACTTCAAACACAACTCACTTTCTCATTCTCTTATGGGGAAAGCTGCAATTGTTGGGAGAAGAGTGGCACATCTCTGGGGAGGAATATCTGTATTGGAAGGTTATCTTGAACGTTGTTTAAGCTATTTATGATAGGAAGTTTTTGTTGGGTTTCAACTTCCCCTGGAGGGTTTCCCTGGATAAATGCTATGTCTCTTGTAGATGTGTATTTCTCGGTGATCTTGTTCTTATGATGCTTCTCTATTGAAATCTGAAGAACTATAATGGCTAAACATTATGGCTGATGCATCCCTCAAAATGAATGCCCTTCAGGAGTACATATCAATTTTGATATTCTTATATTTGAAGGTCAAATAATCTGGAGCCTTCTTCGATAAATGGTTTAAAACCCTACAGAAGGTATTTTTTGTCTACCACATTTTGGGTAGAGAAATATTATATTTCATCCTCCGAGGCGGATTGCTTCATGTCAAATATTGTTGGGAGACTTTATGTGAGCAAATGGAAATAGATGGATCCATATTATTTGCAGTTTTACCCACTTGAGATTCTTTTAAGGATGCTATTAAGGAAAATCGCCACATTGGAGGTTATATATCCTAGAGTTGGAAAGAGATCAAATAGTCATAGAATTCACCAATATCTTTCATACCTTGCGCGCAAATTTGGGTATCAAATGTCGAATGATATTTGGTGCTCAAGTACCGCGACGTTCTACATAGATACATCAAGATGAAAATGAGTTTTTGCATCATCTAGATAGGCGACTTAAATGATATCAATAAAAGATGAGCCTTAAGCTTAAACAAAAATCACGACTGGTTTGAATTAAAGACCCCTCTGTAGGGCACAAGGGGTATCCTAACCACGATATGAGGACAAATCAGTGTAGAATGACCTCATGACAAGCTAGTCCAAGCAACAAACAAAGAAGGACAATGGGAAGATGAAGAAGGACACAGGAGAATGGTGTGAGTACCGTAAAAGTCCTCGGTACAACACTGAATAATGTCGCTCGAAGCAGTCACTTCCAATTGGTGGTTGAGCTGAAATCCTTAGAGTCGGATGTGGGTTTTGACTCATAATCATATTCAGAAAAGGTGAAGTAGATCATTGATGCAAAACTCATTTCCATTGTTGCTATCACCAAGATTCAGCCTTGTTGAACACGATGAGCTGAAGATGACCTCTTTCATTCACATGTGGGTGAAAGACACTCCACTTCATCGTTGATAGCGGTATGCAGAACCCTCATCTGTGAGTGCGATCAGCTATGCGGTAACACGCCTACAACCTTACTACACCATTGGATGGCTTCCTCAAAGAAGCGATCTTCACGTCAATAACGGTGTAAGCTGTCATGCAACATCAAATAACATTTCAAGGATGGTGTAGTGTGTGATGTTGCTCCACATGAAGTTTGAGATGTTCTTTTGGGCCCGTTATTTATGGAAGCGTCATATTTGTATAAGGTCTAGAACTACAATGTTATTATTACTTTGAACGCAAAATTAATGCGAGGGATACGCGAGGGTAATTACCGAGTGCTATTTCATGATCTTTTCCAAGCAATGCGGAGATCGTCTCGAGATCGGAAGTTTGTCTTCTTCACGTGATTCACTTTTGAATTAATTGAAGGTTAACCACATCCATGGCCTCCCTTTGGTAGCGTCTCAATACAACAGGAAGAGAGTGGATAAGGTTGTGGAAGAATACAAGACATCTTCTCATCACCTCGCGGAGTATCTACACTATCAATCAAGCATCTCATTGATGGGCTACGGCATGCGTGGGGGATGGTGGAACCAAAGAGAGTAATTCCCTTAAGAATTTATTCGACCAACTCATCCTTGTGGAAGTCCAATCAATGTTGGTGCAAGAAGGACACAGCTCTTGCATTGATTACCATGCTCAAACAAAATCCGGTGGGGCGTGCACAGTTCACAGTCGACGATCTCCTTGATCAATTCAAAGGGGACAAATACTTGATGAATTAATGATTTGAAATTAAGCTGTCGAGTCCCAATAGAACATATAGATGTATGGAAAATTTCATTCAAATCAAAAAAAAGGTCTTTTTGAATAGTTGATCATGCCCTTTGGTTTGGCGGTCTTTAACAACTTTTTTCATGAGGTTGATGGATGATATTGTGTGGTCTTTCACTAATTGTTTTGTGGTGGTGTATCTGGATAAAATCCTCATCTACAAGCAAGACAGGAAGAACGCGTAGCACATTCAACGAGGTTTGCACACTCTGTGGCGATTAATGACAACACAAATATATGCCAACGAAAAATGTTCGCCCGACATGGACCACGGTCCATTACTTAGACTACATTATTTGATCATGGTGTGCATGTTGATCCATCCAAGATCCAACTCATCTGCAATTGGTTGACCTTGAAGAAACCAACATAGTTTCATAGTTTTTTGGGCCTTGCCAATTTCTATCGAGGTTCTGCGTGTTAGAGTTTCTCCAATATTACGCATGGGCCCTTATAGTCAAATATGAGGTGGTGTTAAGGAAAATTTATTGTGGGGCTTGTCCAACATAAAGTGTTCGATGCTCTGAAGAAATACTTGTGTTCAACACTAGTGTTTTCACTACCTGGACCTACCAACAACTTTTTGAGATTGAGACAAATGCTTAAAACTATGTTGTGGGCTTTAATCCCTCGCGAGCTTAGGTATCCTAACCAGCTATCACTTAGGCGAGACACTATCGGATATGGAATTTCGTAAGTACCCTACCACCAAAAATATATAGCCTCCATTATGCAAATCTCTTTGCCGATGGAGGCATTACATTTCTTGAGAAGGAACAATTATCACAGCGATCATAAGCGTTGCAGTTCATCGCGATTACAAGGGGAAAATTGCAAAATGACCCCGCCATCAAAAGTGGTCACATATTTGCAACAATTCCACATCAACGTCAAGTATAAAACATGAATTACCAATGGCGAGTGCGTTACAGTTGCCTCAATGGAATACCTCAGTCTATACTCACACAATACTGAACTCTTTGCGACTATGAAGAACCTGGGTGGCCCCACCTCCTATGAGATGGATCCCGACTTAAGCGCCAACTACCTACCGGATGTTGAAACCAACACCTTATCAATAATTTCCCATATTTAGGGCTGAGTTGATGTACCCTCTGGAGCCATCTGGTATTTCAGCATCAAACAATAAAGGCGAAAACTATTTGAAATCCACTATAGTGGGTAGCATGGCTTACTTGATGTGGAAAACAATGAAGAGGTAGATCTTTACCCAGCGTGACATTTCTACGGTGAAACTTTGTTACGATCTTCGACAGGTATATACGGTTACGCACTTCCACTATTACTGAACCAGCCATCAAGAAACAAGGCATGTACCCCTACACCTGCTCAGCGGGTCACAAGGAGATCCATCTCAATGGATTCGTCGCCGGCCCTCTCTCTCTCTTCCCACCAGTGAAATGGTGTGTTTTACAACCCAGTTTGTTGATACGCTTTTCCAAGATGGCGATTTTGGCCGCATGCAAGAACAATATCACGACGAGACAACATAGAATTTTCTTTAAGCGGTATGTGTACACTTTGGGATCCACAAACCATTATCTTAGAATCCGGAATGGAGTTGGTTCTTTGAGCATTATAAGTCGAGCCTCTGTCGCTGCTGGACACCAAGCTCACCAAGTCCAACACCTTCCACCCAGACGGATGGTTAAAGTGACTTGTGAAGCGGATGATCGTGCACATCCTGCGCATGTACAATTCCAACCACCCTTTTCGGATGATGATCTTCCCTATGTTCAGCTGCTTCTAGCGGAACCATACGTAAGCTCTTAACCACCAGCCCTTCGGTAGGTTGAGATTTCAACCATTACCGGTCCCATGGATATTTTTTTACCTTGCGGCCACCCAGACGGACTAGTCACATGATTTGTACTGGCCCGACAAAGTCCTTTACCGGTTCCATTTGAAGCGGATCAGACATCATCCTTCACCGGGGTCAAGATAATGTTTATAGAAGTCAATGCAAAATTACGCATACCGCGTCAGCAGATTACCTCCGCACAGGTTTCAGGTGGGGAGACAAAGTTTGGTTGCACTTGCGAGAAGGAGAATGCCTTTACATGGCCTCATCGGGAATCTTGTCCCTCCGTTATGGGCCTACACATTACCCAAGGGTTGTGGGTATTGTGCCTGAACTCAATTTCCCCTTCCTTGTACACCCGGTGTTTCAATGTGGACTGACCTTATTTTCCATCATTATTGGATACCTCAAACGTAGCAGAACAACAGACACCAAAAGAGATCAATCCTGACTACATACAACAAACATCCAATAATCATATTGTCGACAAATAGGTCAAGGGAACTCACCAAAAAAAAAGCTTCAGCTTTATCAGGTTGTCAAATCAAGAAAACTACTACACCAAGGCAAGTGACTCACCAGGGGCCAAATTCAACATAAATTTTCTCTCGATAGAGAGCGATCCAACGTCGGAGATCATTGCTTCCTACTGGGAAGGATCTGATCAGTGGATATTGGTGGCCACCCATTTTTTTTCAACTGGCTCAAAACAATTTTACGACAATTTTTGGCAATTCACTATTTTAGCGGTTTTAAACTTCGAGTCCGAGTTTGAGGGCCTAAGCGGCGTTTTTCATGATTGAACACCTCAACAATAGTTGAGGGTTTTGATTGAACTCCATAAATGAATCTTTTCATCATGCACTTTTAGCGAGTTATTGTGTCCTAAACAAAGAGATGCACAAACGTTATATGACCTCGAAATTGGCCACTAACTTACTGGCAGAGACCCACACATAAATTTTGGGATTTCATCTCCTAGGGTTGGGTTTTGGATGTTTAGAGAGTTTTGACATTCATCTTTATTGTCAAAAGGCCTTCAGAACCTCATTACTCATCTTCTTGCAGATGGTAGCCATCACACCTCCTCTCGAGGAGACCGTTGCCACCATTTTAGCAAACTTGTTGTTTTTAGTATCACGTTTTTACGATTTTAGCATGTTCTTATTTAATAGAATTCCCAAGTTTTAGTGTATCCCTTTATTGTTTTACTATGTTTTAGTGTTGGCAGTATAAACATGTAAGTTTCATTTCCGTTCGCTCATAAATCCAGAGATCAAGTTGGATGGAAAGATTGCTTTCCAAGTTAGCATTTACATTCCTCAAAATATTCTCAAAGTCTATCTTGAATGAACTTTATATAATTAAAAAACTCATTCAAGATAGGGTGAAATATGAAGAGATTGTAAAATGCACTAATCAATGAAAAAAAAAGGTCCAAAACCAAACCCTCCAAATCCAATTGGGCCAGCCAATTTTGGCAAAACAATTTTAAAACAATTTTAAAATACATAAATTTTAAGAAAATATATTTTTTAATACGAAACAAGTGAAACATTACAAGATATTGGCCCAAAAGTTTCTTTCCTATTTAGAAACTCTAAAATGCATACAGAATTAACATATCAATTAAAATTAACTGAACACAATGTTAGATTTTTTAGGTTTAATTCTCAACATTATAGCTAGCATGAATCTTCATATATATATATATATAATAAAGACAGTACACAGATTTTTAGACTTAATTCTCATGAGTCACTCTACATAATTCATGAATTATATAAAATATAGATATGCATGAATCCTTCATATATATATATATATTCTAGGGAACAATGCTAGATTTTTAGACTTAATTCTCATGAGTCACTCTACATGGTCACATAGATATATAAAATGCCATTTGTATATGTTTTATATATTTGTAAAATAAATATATACATATGTAGAATGATCTTTTGAAGTCAAATTTCTATAACTACATTTTATGAGTGACATTAGATTTTTGCTCGATGTTTCAGGAACCAGAAATCTATGAGTGTAGTGTAATACAAATCAATGTATTATAGCGTTAATTACTTTTAATCCCATAATTACGAGGGTAATGGCGAGCCATTTTGTTGTTATTCACGGCTCATTCCAAACCATTTTAGAAATCCATGTCCATTTCCAAGGTTGTTATCTCAATGAAATATTCTTTCAATTTTTTGGTTAAAAAATATGTTCCTGCTCCAATCTTTCTATTCTCTTTCAATTTTTGGTAAAAATATCTTCCATAACCAATCTTTCAAATAATTGAAAAATGGTCTGAAAACGACTCTCATATCTTTGGAGAGTGACAACATCACATTACTCTCTCCCAAAGCTTTGCAGTAGTGGTTCCCTATTTTTGCACGTAAGCCCACTGAGCTTACTGACCTGATGGATAAAGTGATCATATTCTACTTGCATTACTGGGTACAGTTCACCTACCCCTTAACAAATATCAGTGTTACATTTCACTTACCAAGAAACAATATTGTAATACCTTAGCTTTATTTTAATATGGCTACCAACTTATTTTATTTTCATATGGCTACCAACTTCATTTACCATTTCAAAGAGGAAGGAAGCAATATTGTAATACTTTAGCTGGATTTTGACAAAATTTATAATATTTTTTTACCATTTGTTTTTAGACTTATACAAATAATGTGATTAAAGTTATATAGAGAGTTTGAATGCTTAAAATAATGTTGGTTAGGTTATATAGAATATGAAGTTTTCTCTGTTTTGTTTTGTTATAAGAGGAATTTTGATTATAATGTGATTTTTTAATAGATAATAGCTGGCACATTATTTTATCATTATTATTTTTTATTTTATTTTATTTTATTTTTATTTGTTTAATCTTTATTTTTATATGATTAATATGAAAATATTAATAAAGCAGTAGAATATAAAAAAGTAGAGTATGATTAATATCATAAAAGTAGTAGACTATATGAAGAGGAGAAGAAAATAGATTGATATTGATCACAATATAAACTATTTGTAATTATAACATTCTTAGTATTCATATTTTTTCATCATTCAACATTATAGCTTTATTTTTTATTCATTTTTTTTTTTTTTTATGTAATTTAAATAGATAGATTGACATTGATACTTCTTGATAAGACATATTCCTTATGTAACTCAATTTATTCCTTATGTATTCATTTTTTTTTTTTATGTAATTTAAATAGATAGATTGACATTGATACTTCTTGATAAGACATATTCCTTATGTAACTCAATTTATTCCTTATGTAATTAAAAACGATTGATACTTCTTAATAATACTCATTTCTTATGTAACTCAAAAAGATTCATTGACATCGATACATTTAACGGCTAAAGTCTAGAGAGAGAGGTTATACATACCCTATTCCCTTAGGATTTAAACTTATAACCTCTTAAAAAAGAACACATATTCTTAATCATTAGGTCTATTCATGTTATATTGATTTATCATCTTATATATATATATATATATATATTCATTTATTTATTTATTTTTATGTAATTCAAATAGATAGATTGACATTGATACTTCTTGATAAGACATATTCCTTATGTAACTCAATTTATTCCTTATGTAATTAAAAACGATTGATACTTCTTGATAATACTCATTTCTTATGTAACTCAAAAAGATCGATTGACATTGATACATTTAAGGGCTAAAGTCTAGAGAGGGAGGCTATACATACCCTATTCCCTTAGAATTTAAACTTATAACCTCTTAAAAAAGAACACATATTCTTAATCATTAGGTCTACTCATGTTATATATATATATATATATATACTTTCAACTTGAAAATTAAGTAAATTTAAATTTAATTAGTTTAAATTCAAAATATTCATACAAAGCTCTGAACTCACAATTCCATTGTAAAAACACAAAATTAATTTTTTTTATTGATAATTAAATATTAGACACTTACATTTATTAATTTAAATAAACAAAATTAATATATATA
>SNQJ01S0035860.1:93644-109252 GCA_010110895.2 Picea sitchensis | reverse complement strand
AATCCGCTCTTAAGTCGATTGTATAAATCATCTACAACTGTTTGTTCCCCTAAGTGTCAATTAAAGGAAGGAAAATCCTTCCATGTTGACCTATGTGTTTGTTTTGGATGTGGGATGTTATAACCTCCGAGATTTGACACGTTATGCAACTGCAACAATAGAAAGTGTGTTGAAGGATACATTCACCGGATTTGGCATGAATCTAGAAAAGATACATTCATTGAATCGCTCGTTATCTTTTCGCTGAGATTATGAGCAATATCTCGATGAGAAGTTGACAATCCTGATAGTGAATATGCTCTTCCTCGTCACGACCTTCATAGCGGAAATATCCACATTCTTAGCAGATTGTATATGTTGAGCCTGCCATGCAGCTCACAGACTCCTCTTCTCTTGGTCGCAATTTCATTTGTTATGGAGGAATCGTATCAAATCAAAACCATATCAGCGGTTGATGCAGCTTGTCCATGTAAACAACTAGTTCTTCTTGCAGCAAGAAGATTAACTTTTTTCCCAGGTGGTGCATCATGATGCATGGTACTGAAATGATCAATATGTTGATGGTTACCAATAAAAATTTAACCATGCTTTAGTCTCGTCTCTTGAGATATATGCCTTCCAATAAAAAGGTTGTGATAAAAGTATTGTGGCAGGAATTCTTCCTCACCAGGTACTCATGAAGTGGCACTCTAGAGATCCATGGAACCAATATATTCGGTCAATTACCATCTATCAGGAAACCCTTTGTGGCATCTCTCTCGTCCAACATGCGGATCTCACATGCAATGGAGTCATTATTTCCGACGATAATCTCGGATAACATGGTAACTTCGACGTTGGTGATATTCATTGTTGTGGTTGTTTAGATCGTCCTTTTCATCACAAGATTGTTGAGATCTTCATGTGAACCAAGCCGCAGATCCATAGACACACCAAAAACATAGTGATGGATTCTTTGTCACGCAACATGAACAGGTTATGTTAGAGATATCCAGAAGTATTCCACTTGTCTTGGACGTCCATTCAAATTCCCCCATGTGGAAATCGGAAACCAAAAATGATCATCCTCTTGCATAGTCAAAGTCTAAGATCGGATATTATCAATCCCAAGGTTGTGAAAGATGGAAGGATTCCCATCTCTGCTCTGGCCAGCAACTGGAACGGACCATCAAAGTAAATCGCATAGATGCAGATCCATCGCTTCTTCCTTCAGAATTGACGATGGAATTGAAAAAAAGCCATAGATCACTCGACTCGGATTTTGTTGTTGTTCTACATCGTTGTGAAGGGAATCGTGGAGAAGCTTCCTCATCAGCAGCAGAAATACTATAGTGAATCCTTTCATTGAGCCCTTTACTAGTCGAATTCACCACCAATTTTCCATGACCTGAACATGAAATCTCCTTAGAATCGCCCTCATTGTCGTTTTCACCGCCAAGTTCTCGGTCCAACGTTGAAGCGACAACCTCATTCTCTGATCTCTTATTTCAATATGCAGAAATATATTAATTGGCTCCCTTGATCTTGACATCTATATGCATTTTTGGCCAGGTTCTTGATATAGGGTCCCAAAAATAATTGCTATTGCAAAAGAATCTTCTTTCATCGTCGGATCTTGCAAGATCTCTCAATTGGAATGTAGATTCTCAAGATTTGTGGGAACTCTCATTGCAAGAGAAATCTTGTAAGTGCATTCATCATGAATATTTGGAGTAACACCAGTACCCTCATCATGATCAATCATAATGAAATCTTAAATAGATTCACATCATTTATTGCTACTAAAATCTTGAACAGTTATTCTTATTCCACAATACTCACTGTGGTATTTTACTATAAGAGCGATCCACCTCCATTATGAAACTCAATGAAATAAACTGTGTGGTGGTAGAAACATTGTGTACAATCCACTACAACATGTGGTAGACTAAACGATGAACAAACAAATGATATGCTTCATAGTTTCACTGTGAATAAGTGATCTTTATCAATGCTTGCTCATACAAACTAAGTTGGTTTCCTCCATGCTTTTTCAATCAATGGAAACAAGCAAAATGACTGGAGGTGCTACAATGTATGCTAATATTGGCTATGCAAGAATGATATCCATTTATTACCCAACCAATCAAAGGTACCTTCTTTCTGCGACCGCATTTCTTCAGAGATTGGGGCAAGAACATTGATCACATGCTCCACTATATTTGTAGCCTCCTTCTTGGTGGGTGTTTTAGAAATTTGTTTGTTTCTTGGTCTTTGGCAAATTTCGGGATGTAACTTCCATCACTTCTTCTCCCAATGGCCACCGATCTCGCACTAAGTGAAATAGTTCCTTCGCTTCTCTTTTAACAGAATCTCCTTGTCATGAAGACGTGAAACAAGTTCCATTTGCTTTGTCCTACTTCCGGTGGGAATGCTCGTCTTCTCTACCCAAGTTTTCTTCTTGGGATCCTTGGTTACATCATGGTTAGAAGACCTATGACCATAATCATTTTGATTATATATAAGAAAAGAATTGAAATTTCCTTTATGCTTTCGTGAGTGGTTCTTTCTTTGATGAGGACAAGCTGGCTTGATTCCTTTCGTGGAAACTGATGATGAAGAGATGGTTTTTGCTTCAACAACCTTTGAGCATTCTCCATTCTCCTTCTTGCCATAACCCAAACCTGTGAATTGTGGTCTTTGTACCACCTCTAGTGACTGAGTGATTCCTTGGCCATGAATGCCAAGTCCACCTCCTTTGTATCGCATCTTCGTGAGGAGCTTCATGCTAACATTAGTTTCATACTAAGAAAACATTGAACATGACGAAACATCATATACCTCGGTTTGAGTTTGTTCATCCCCGATAGAAGGCTCTTTGTCCTCTATTCGTTCACCAAGATACAACTTAGCCAGTAGATGATCCTTGGTTTGCAATTCAAGTTGCTATTTGTCAATAACTCCGTTGACGACTTCTCCATGAAGCTGAGACCTCTCTTGAAGCGCTTGCTTCTCTTCTTTTGCAACCTACAAAAGTCTCCTCAACTGTGCATTTTCATCTTGAATGTTTTGATTTATCTCTTCTAATTCTTGGAGTCTTTATGCTTTCTTCTCTCCTTTTCCCATCCTACAAAGCACTCATCCTAGCTCTGATGGCACATGATATGAAAACGGGTGAGCACAAGTTTTCAATTAAGAATCATTTTCTGACGAAGTATTTGCATAAGGATTAAAGGGCCTATGAATCCATGATTAACCATGCTTGTAAACAATAATACATAACACACATGAACTCAAAATGGAATAATCACATGAAAATATACGAGAGAGAGACAACCAATGTTGGTAATGGATTTCCCCCCTCCTAGGCTATGTCTCCGGACCTGCTTCAATTGGAATACGGATCACTTTCATTCCTTTTTCAAAATATGTTGGGACCTTCTCATAAGTGATTACATAAGAGATGCCTTCTCCTTCAATGAGGATTCAAGAAGACTGCTCACACTCATTCATCTCCATACATCAAGAAGGATAATACCTTACATGAATGAGTCTCTCAAAAACTTAGGAGTAGTAGCACTATGGATTTCTAACTCCACTCATTAAATCTTCATTACTCTCTTCCTTTTCAAAGGGCTCACATAAGGCATTATATAATTTTTCCTCACTCCCTCTTAAGAAAGAGCATTAAATCCTAGATCCACAATATTAAGATCTAATTACAACAGAGGAAAAACAAGATCCATGAATGTAGGATCTCAAACTATCTTCAAGTACATAAAGGGAAAAGTCTCAAAACCACCCAAAGACTCATCATCCATGTCCTTGATTCTCTCAACCTAATAGTGAGAATAATGGCAAATTGGTGTGAGGTGGTTTCTCACATACAAACCAATTTCCAAATTATAATTTAATGAAAAATAAGTGAGTCTAATTTCCCTCACAAGTATTAATCATTTTACATCAATAATGTATAATAATGTATGAGTTTTTCAAAATATCATAAAGCATAAATAATATGCATGAGCATCTCATAAAGCATAAGAATGCATGAGACCCTTTCCTCACAAAGCATTAATAAAATGCATGAGAAATATAAACTCAAAACATATAAGTTTACCACCTTCAACACTCTGCAAATCAACTTGGTGAACACAGTAAAGTCCTTCTATGTGTGGAAATCCATCTGGATCACATTATGGCATTGATTAACACATAATTATGTCTAAATTCAAGGAGCACTTCTTTGATGATCTTATTTGTTCATTGATATCAGAATGGTGATCCTATTAGTTCACCAATTACTAAGGGAATATTCATACATGGAATCTTTTCACTTTTATAAATTCTACTCTATTTCAAATTTCATTTCAAATGAACCATTCAACATCCATATTGGAAAACTTTCAGGCATATCATCATTTAAAGAAAGTTTAGAAATTTCACATTCAAGATTGAAAATGATACCAATTTATGCACTAATTCATGTTTCCTTTATAGAATAATTATTTAGACTTTTGATTAAGGGGGGGAATGTTAAACAATGAGTCCCTAGAAAATACAAAATTATGAGACCATATTCTTATGATTTGTTATCCTTATATATTGTTAAGGTGTTATCATTATCCACTCGTGATTTTATTAGTGATAGGTGGTCAAATACATGTACTATACATCAATATCATGAGATGAATACAAGTGTTGAATATGGATTAAATCCTTTTCTATGAAGTTATCATCTTGTTTTTTCTATTCTTTAACTACAATAACAACATTAAAAGAATGGAGCCCTTTCTCTTCCTAGTGGCCTCAACCCTCAATTAATGTTATGGTTTTGGACCCCCTAGAGTATTATTGAAATCCCACACATGAATAGAACTAAATGTGTGAGTAATGGGGGTTGACATGGAATCCCCGCGGTACCATGGTTCTCAAAATGGTAGGTCAACATGCAAGAGGCATAACTTTCACATATAAACTCTGATTGAGGTGATGTTTGCACCGTTGGAAATCCTTAAGTGTGAATACCAACATAGAGGGGATATGAGATATGATCCTAAAATTTTTACTTCAAAAAGTGTCATTTTATTCCTCAAACTAGATATGGAAGATTCTAGACCCAAAATCACTAAACTGAGACATGCCCCTAAAATTGACCCTGCAAACCAATTCCTCTAATTTTTCCATCCAAAAAGTACCAATATAGATGAAAAATTATATAATGATCCATTATGGATTATACCTCCCCATTTAGGGAGGATTTTTTTCCTTGAAATATTTTACTAAATGAGGTGAGGAAATATTTCCTCTACCTTCTCCCTATAGTAGCACTTGGCCTTTACTGGAAGTTGACCTTTCAACCCTATCTACTAGAGTTCATGTTGCCCATGTCTAGTAGTTTTTTACTTCTTTTGAAAAAGTGTATCTTCTTCGAACTATGCCTAAGATTCTAGTTCCAATTCCTCTATAGTAGGTAGAAATCACTCCTCATTTTCCCGATCCAACATGGAAGGCTCATATAGTTTCATATTTATCACATTCACTACTGAGTAAATGAAAATATATGGGGGTAGATTGATTATGTAGGAATTATCACCCACATTCTCCGGTACTTCAAAAGAACTGCACCATAGAGCCTTAATATTCTTTCTAGGTCCTTGTATTCTTCCTTTCTTCATATGCATCTAAACATTGTCTCCCTACTTGAATGTTTTCTCAAATATGTGATGATAATGTCCGAACTTACGCTTTTCCTATGACATATTTAATGTCTCTTGTACTTGCAGATGGATCTTCCTAATATTGTAAAAAAAAACTCCAATTTATGTGCATTTATGTTATCTTCCCTCACTCCTCCTTATTATCAATAGACAACATCTAAGGGTAAATGAAACAAATACACAAAGCATGTTTGAAAAGGGGACTTACTAGTAGAAGTGTGGACTTCTCTATTATAAGAGTATTGAATATAAATCAATTTTCATCTTATGTCTTTGGATGTTTTCTATTGTAACCTATAAAAAGATAAACCAATGTCTTATTGACTACTTCTATCTTCCCATGTGTTTGTATATGGAAAGTTGTATATATCTTCAACTTGGTGGCCCATGTTTTCCCAAAGTGTAGTCCAAAATAAACTAAGAAATTTGGTATCCCTATCTGAGATGATGCTCTTGGGTACCCCAAACTTCATCCAAACCTATTAAAAGAACATATTTTCTTCTTGTCCTTTGATTGTCTTTTTATAAGGAATAATAATGCACATCTTGATAAACATATCAACTACCACAAATAGATAGTTATGTCCCTTCCTAATTGTTGGAAAACCACCCACAAAATCCATGGAGATGATATCTTAGGGTAAAGTATGTATAGGTAAGGGATTTCATAAACCTTACTTTATGTTACTAGGATTTCTATTCCAACAAAGTATGAATCCTCTAATAAACGAAACTACATCTTGCATTCTAGGATAATACACATACCTTTGTAATTTGGAAACTATCTTCCCAATAACAAAATGTCTTTCAACCTTGGAGGAGTGAGCCTCTCTAATAAGCTACAATATTTCACCTTTTGGAACATAGAGCTTGTATAGATTGTAGAGAAACCTATTTTGGAGATGATAAGCATCCTTACTATCACCTTCTTCTACACAAATTTGGCCCTATAGCTGCTGAAATAACTCTTTAAAATCCTTATCTTTCGTGTATGCCTCTTTGTTTGCATCATGGATAATGGAATCCATGTTCAAAAGAGTTACAAAAGATGTAATATTAGATGTAGGTGTCCTTGAAAGCATGCCTACCAAATTATTAGTGCTACCCTTCTTATATTTGATGACTAGATAAAATGGTTTCAAAAACCCCATCTACTTGCAGTGTCTAGTTTTCTAAATCTTACTCTAGGCCTACAAATACTATAGTGATTGGTGATAAGTGTAAATAATGGTTTCATTTCCCATTAGATATTTCTTCCACATATTAGAAACCTAAAAGAAGTCATATAGTTCATTATCATACGTAGGGTAGTTTAGGACTCCACAATGAAACATTTTAGAATGATAACATACAGACTTATTGTTATAACCCTAAATTTCTCTACACATGCATACATGGCCTTGGCCCTCTTACTTGCATTTTTTTCCAAAGAACAGTTGAGTTTCTCTTCTTAAA
The DNA here is from genome assembly GCA_010110895.2 of Picea sitchensis. Taxonomy (NCBI): domain Eukaryota; kingdom Viridiplantae; phylum Streptophyta; class Pinopsida; order Pinales; family Pinaceae; genus Picea; species Picea sitchensis. The sequence continues at coordinate 102,098 of SNQJ01S0035860.1, read as the reverse complement.
AACCAATTTTTTGAAGATTTATGTGCCCTGAACCATTACTTCCCGCGTACATATGCTTGTTGCACCACTACAACTCGCGTACATATGCATGTTGCACCATTACAGCCTGCATATACTTTAAAAAGTTGCAAAAAATAAAAAGTTGCAAGGAATTTGTTGATATTACGGGCTATTGGGTAGTTTCCAATCTAATACACCTGCTATAGTCTGTCACCCAACCAAATAACCATCATTTTTTTATATAAAAGGAGGTGTTGGGGTCTCATTAAAAATCTAAGCATAAGAAAAATGAAACTCTGCCCTATTTCACTTCCCCTCCTTTCCCAAGATATTGATTCCTTTTGTGAGAATTGCCTCAGCATTCCCTCATTATCCCCTTCTCCCTCCATTTAACCCATTCAATTCCCAAGAAGAGATCAAAAGCTTGAGAGGAGAATTTCATATAAGGTGCACTTGGAGCTTGGTGAAGAGGAGCCTAGAATAGGTTCGCGTAGCAGTAGCCGACTTTGATTGTAAAGGTATAATCATTATGTTATTAATAAGAGAATTGCATTTTCCTATCCCAAATCATGGTGTCTTGAATACTTTTGTTGGTTTATGTTTGACATTCTAACATCTAACCCTAACTTATATATGGAATAACATGCTTGTAGTTTTTTTTTTGTCAATCTTTGGATGCAAGTCATCTCTAGGAGGAGGCGTGTAGTCAGCAGAACTTCCAAGAACGAGGAGGTCATCACCAGACATGGGATTATAGGTATAGTTACCCGATCTCCTTTTCCTTTCTTTCTTCATATGAGTTTTGGTATGTTTGGGGTAGTATAGAGAATTAATTGACTTTTAGACGGTTAATCGATATGCCTACATTTTGAACCCTGGTGTAGTCATAGAAGGGTTTTCCCGCTAGCATAACTGATGACCATGTTGGGGAAGCATCTAGGGTTTTTTAGGAGATTTTGGGTTGCCTAATTAGTTTTTCTTCCTTTCGAGTTTCTTGCAAGTTGTATGAGTCTTTTAAGGGATTTTGGTCACCTTCAGGTGCTATACCAGTTCTGTCTACCCTATGAGACCATTGGTTTCTTTCTTTTTTTAAATAAATACAGAGGTGTACGCACCCTATCTTCAGTCACCCCACGTACATATGCACTCTTCTCAGTAAACATCTCGCACACATACGTAGGCTACTGAAGAAATAGCCAGCGTCTCCAGTTCAGGAATTTTTTTGAAAAGAGGAAGCCAACCTCTTTTCCTGATTGAGGTTTGTACTTCTCAGGGTTTCTTGATTCAGTTCAGAGTCTTTGTTTTACAACCATAGCTTAGGTTAAAATTCAGTTTACTTGTCTTTTTGGAGTTTCTTTTGTTTACTTCTGAAATGGTTTTAAGCAAGTCCTTTGAATTATTGATCTATCTGTTTGGTTTCTTTAGTGATTCCCTGTGATCTGCAATGGTCCAAAGATTTGTTTCAGTCTTGTTTTAGTGTGTTTTTTTATCCCGTTCACTTGCCTTGAAAAAAGAGAAAAAAAGATTTATTTTAGTTTTTATGTTTGAAGCAATTTCAAAAAAAAAAAAATCAGTTTGGTAAAGTAGTTAGAGTTGGTTATTTACTATAAAGGAAAAAGAGTTTTTTTTTTAAGTTATTTCTTGATTTCTTGAAACATAAGTAGATTGTAGTCAAACGAAAATTCGTTTTAGGTCTTCTTTTTAAAGATCTTGAAAAAGTTAGTTAAAGAAAAGTTGGTTACAAAGAGTTAGTTGTAAATCTTTCCTTTTGATTAGAAGTAATTTTTATTTCAAGTTTCGTCTTTTTATCCTCTTTTTCATCTCTTATAACATCACTAGTTTCACCACCATATCCCTTGAGTAAATCAATCCATTAAAAAGAATGCTAAATCTTAAATTAATTAGACTTTTTATCTTTGTAGGCTCAACCAACTAGTTTAGGATTAGGGTCTTGAATTAGGTTGTAGAGGAAACTCTTCAAGGTCGTTAAACAAACATTGGAGTCAGAGTTAGCGAGTTGTTGACTAGAAAAATTGACTATCCATCAACTGGAAGAACGAGTCTGGTCCGGGGTTGTCTAAGTAACCCAAGTCATTTGGTGTAACTTGTTCTGACGGGTTTAATGGCTACATTAGCCAATCTAAAGTCCTAAAATAAAGAGAAATGGATAACTAACTAATGGTAAAAACTATAATATATATACACATACTCTAATATAACTATTGTAAATGTATTTAAGCAGAAAAAGGAAACATAAGAATCTCACTTATGAACAACATTTACAGGTTGCAAGATTTACTGGAAACTTGCAAAATCAATGTAATAATAATTTCTTTTGAGAAGCAGATAAAAAAAGAACATTTAAATATTTTATGTTTTCTTTTTATAAATCTAACAAATCTTGAATTAACTAAACCATGAAACGAAGATGTACAGATAGTCAAAAGCTAATCTAAACTTTTTGGTTTCACTAATATATAAATGACAGAAATTAGAAGCATAAAAATATAACCTGATGTTAGTTCATAAGATGTGTCTAAGCCTCTGTATGAATGAAGAACATCCAGCTTCCACACCTACGAGATAAATCTGCAATAGACTTTATACTAAAAACTTTCTGAATAAATTCACAAGATGTATTGGTAGCCAGCATTTGAAAATGAAAAGGGACACATATTAATTATGTGATCTTATGATCGCAAATGATTACATTCAGAGAAATCTAAGTGTAATACATTCACTTCATTATTCAACTTAAACATCAAATAGAAATCTTGATATTCAAATTAAAATAAAAAAATATGATCACAGTGTGAATATCTGGAACAACAAGTTATGAGCTATTTTTATAACATGAATATCCTTAAACATAACATCTCATTGAGTCTAAAGCTACAAGGAATATTAATGCATCAAGATGAAATAAAATGAAACATTAATGAAACACCATTAACAAAGGACTAAAGCCAAAATGTTGTACACTATTTCATTAAGTCTTGGGATATCATTCGTCCATCTTTAGTTCCAGGCCAAGATGCCTCTCATTTACAAAATAGAGAGTATTTAAAGATTTTTTTGAAATCTAAACTTCTTATCTCCTAAGATAGTATCAGATCTTATAAGATCAAAACATTACGAATATAGAGGGCCTAGAGCCACTCATGATCAAACTATATCTTCAAAAATTTATGAATTTTTTTTCCTATTTACAAAATAAACAAAAGGAGATACTAATCAACTAGATTGAACATGTTCCATCCCATAAGATCAACATCAGATATACCATGTCTTGAAAAATGAAATAGGAACAAGTTAGATATTTTATTAACAAATAATTACTATATTTTATATGAAAATGACTTGGCTACAAAATCTCTCGATTCTGTAGCCAATATCATATTGGTAAAAGAAATCTAAGTTTAACCAATTTGATTCAAAAAATAACCTGACTGTAATACGAGGGAAAAACCATTTTACCATTTAAACCAATGACTAACATGGATCAAGACAACTCAGAATTGATAATGTTGTTTGTCTTTTTAAGACGTTTAGCTTGTCTCTATTCATTTGCTTTGAGTTCACGATTTTATTTTATGAGTAATTCATTGTGGTTGGTGAGAGCTTTAATTCTTTCTTGTAGAATGGGGATGTCATTATAGTACCATTCAATCCAATGCAAGCAAACCTCACAATGCACAAAAGGAGTGATCTGTCAATGGAGCATATAGTTGGGTGTAAGAACATCAACACTACATGTTTTCGTCCCTTGACCGAGATTAATACCAGTAAACCCATTTCTATCCTCGAGAAATGGTGGAATATTGTTAGCATAGTCATATGGCTGATTGAGATCCAACTTATGACAATCTGGATCTTCCTCTGTGAGAAAATCCTCAATTTCAAGATCTGAATCCTCATTGATCTCGATCATATTGATCGAGCTCAAATGAGGCTTATATAGATTACACAAACTTCTCGAGATGAGCCAACCAACCCTCTTATTTTGAAACCCTATCAGTGCTTGCTTCTATTTTGATCGCTTTCGAGGGTCTTTACTACCAGATTTTACAGTAGGTTTATGGACGATAATTAAATCATGCATAGGGGTTTCTATAAACTCAAAACCAACATCCTGTTTCCCATGTGAAAAGTGACTAGGTATTGCCTCGTCACGAGGGTTTTCCTCCAAATATTTTGGCTTGTCACTTGAGAAATCAATATGTTTTTCTATCATAGGCTTATCCAACATAGAGGTTTCTATAGGAATCACTATGGAAAAACCATTTCGGGCTAAGAACCTATCCCAATCATCACCTAGGGCTGTTAAACGATGAACCAACAACATTTTAATCAAGCCATGTTTAAAGAGGCTAGTGTCGAGGCTCTACTTATTTTATCTTTTTGACATCTTGTACAGACTCCTTAGTAAATAAAACAGAACATTCAGATGGAAACCTATAAAGTGCATAAGCAACCGCACATGATAAAGAAACACCAGGACGTAACGGCCTTCATAGGTTATAAATTTCTTAAGAACTAATAAGATACCATGCCATCTAACCTTAAGTAGAGAAACAAGAATACCTTTCTCACAACAATCAATCTTTCTCGAGGTCATGAAAAGACTCCAGGGAACTTCGTTAATTTTTGAGTTCTTAAACCACTTCTAACTAGAGGATGGGAGCCCTATGGCTTTGCTGATAAAACCTTCAGTCACCTCCAACTGAATGTCTCCAACTTTCTCCCTATACGCATCAAATGTTTGGGTGAATTTCGTAGTTGCTTGAAGGTTATACTCATCAAACCTCTTAATGAAAGTATCACAGCCCTGGGCTTTCAAATCCTCAGTCGCATCATCAAGAGACAATAACGCTTGAGAGCCATTCGACTCTATTCAAACAATAGGGCCCATTAAGAGTATGACCAGACTGTAATAGGGGCGACTCAAGCTAACTGTGGGCTTAGATGGAAGAAGTAACAGGGACAAGTTTAAGTGGATACCATGGAAACAAAACAAGAACAACACCTGCACGATCATACAATACACATGAAGGTTTCAGTCACGAAGTTTGAACACTCCTGGTAATGAACACCTAGAGTACAGAGCATGACACAAACCTTTTAACTCATAATAAAATCCTATCAATTCAATCTGCAATCCAAAGGTAAAGTACAGGACACGATGTTTGCACATTAATTCCCATGACATGCAATGACTATAGTCAATTTGCAAAGGGTTCAAATAGATATTTTTACACATCAAAATACAAATCATATCTTGGTATTATATCGGCATTCAAACAAACTCAAAAAGGAAAATCATTTCGGTATTAAATATGAAGTAGATGTAAGTCACAATGAACCTTTAAAAACATGTTTTGAATAGGGATATAATACGAAATTAAGTTTCCATGTTTGATTCATGCTTTCGGTCATGAATCAAACATAGAATAAAACAAACACACAACTCTTTAAACGACTATACTAACCCAGTCATCGTCTAAAAGGATAATTTTTACAAGACAAGGTGAAGGCAGCTACAAAAAGTATAGTTTCTCATTTAATCAATGAAATCATGTGGGGCTGCCAACAGTGGCATCTTAATGGGAGAAGCAATTATCTCTGCATCACCTAACTAATTTATGTTTAGGGCTGATTAGAATGATTAATAATTAAATCACATTTTTGGTAAAGAAAGCATCCCAAACAAACTCAAAAACATCACACAGCCCAGTCTTTAGATGTCTTTCTGTTCAAATGAAATCCGGTGACAAGTTTTAATTACAAGAGAAACAATATTCAAGCCAATGACTCTGATATTTTTGACAGGGTCGTTGCTTCTAGCATGCGTCCATAGCCTCAGCGGGGATGTATATTAACCCACTCTGACGCCTCTATCCTGTCCAATAAACTGTCAATTCAATATGAAGGGCATTTTACGATAAATATCAAAATTTATACCTGATAATTTTCTTGAACCCGACATTGCTTCGCTACCAATGGGCCTATTCAGTACCTCGGACACTTCCCACAACTCTCTAGAGACAATTTGATATAAATTTAATGATCTTCAGAAGAGAGGGGTGATGCTAAAAATTTCAGTTTTCAGAACACTTGATATTTTCCAGCCTTAATTTTTCTCTTGATAACCTTCATTATGATCTTAAATTAGTTTTCTGATAAGAATAAATTTTCTAGGATAGGAAGGCATACTTGAGTTTTTTTCTTTAAAAACAGGGACAACGTAAAGAGCTTTAATGATGATCGTGTATGCTCATGATTATAAAGTGAAACTAGGAAACCTACTTCAAACATAAAGTTTCTTTAGCAGTCTATGTTTCAGCAATTTACAACATTGATGCTCTGAAAAGACCTTGACTATCACTTCATAATGAGGCATTCTAGTTTCCCTCCACAAACTAAAAGGTGTCACGGACATAATTTTATTCAAAAAGCAATGAAAACAAGCCAAATGAAAAGAACCAAAATAAAAAAGAAAAAGAAAAATAAATAAAAAATAAAAAATATGTACAGAGGTGAATTTGGAATTATTAGGAAAAATACCTTTTTAGAGCTTGGCCATTCACCGGGAAGGTGTCTGGATGTCCCTCCAAATTGTGTAGATGAAAAGAGCTAGAACCTAGTTTTTCAACGATTACAAAAGGTCCCAACGACAGGTTTTGGAACTTGGAGTGTTCCGCTTTTCCCTCGTGAGGTTTATCCCATTTGAGAACCAGGTCTCCTACCTTGAAACTTCTATCTGAAGAAGAGTTTGAATCAAACCATGTTTTCACAATCTATTGATGCTAATCCAGCTTCTTATTTTCCTATGCTCTTACTTCTCCAGTTTTAACAAGGCATTGATTTGACTTTCCAAAGGAATGCATACCTCTTCTTGTACTTTATGGGATAATTGCAGAGATGGGAGAAGAACATGAAGAGGTAGGATTTCTTCTCTCCCATAAACAAGAAAGAAAGGAGAGTTACCAACAAAATCTTTGGGTGTTACTCTGTCAGCCCAAAGTGCATTAAACAAAGCATTGTGCCAGTTCTTGTCATTTTCAGAGACTGTCCTCTTAATGATCTTGATCAATTTTTTGTTTGTTGATTCTGCTAGGGCATTTCCTTGGGGGTAGTAGCTGGAAGAATATTTCAATTTAATCCCTTTTTCTAAGGAGAATACATTCATATAGAGGGATCAGAAATAAGATGCGTTATCAAATACTAAACATTCAAGAATGATGAATCTAGTAATGATATTCAAGTTAAGGAAAGATACTACTTGATTAGTATTTACCACTTTCAAAGGTGCAGCTTTGGACCATCTGGTAAAATAATTTGTTGTTGTAATGATATATTTATGCTTCTATGAAGAAGCAGGGTTAATTGGTCCTATGATGTCGAGACCCCACTGCTGAAAAGGTGAATCCACAGTAACATGCTGCAAAGGGAATGATGCATTTTTCACTCATCCAACAACCTTTTGGCAGATTATGCATTTACAACATAATGCATGGGCATCTTTAAAAAACATGAGCCAATAGTACCCATCTCTTAACACTTTGTGAGTAGTGGTGTCTCCACCAAAGTGTCCACCAGCTTCACCTGCATGTAGTTCAGATAACACTTTTTCTGATTCATCTTTTTCCAAACAATGCATAAGAACACCATCAAAATTCTTTCGAAACAATACATCATTTATTAGCTGGAAAGATGCATATTTTAACCTGAGGGTTCTTCTATTTTTAGGATATAGATGATAAGGAGAAGATCCATGTGTTAAATAAAATTTAATATCATCATACCAAGAATTAGAAACACCTGTGTACAACTGACCTGTGTCTCATTGTGTTGATTTACAGTTGAGATGTTAATTTGACTTTCCTGTTCTTCAACTGAATCAGCCACTAGTTTGCATAGGCCCTGACCTCTAAAAATTTGTGCAGGAGTAATTTCAAGGTCATATTCTTGTAACAATGTCATCCAATTTGCCCATTTTTCTCCCAATTACTTTTGTACTAATAAGTTTCTTACAGGAGGGTAAGGAATGATGACTTTAGTTCTAGATTTTAGTAGATATGACCGGAAGTGTTTCACTTCTTTGAAAATAGCATATGCCTCTTGATCTATAGTTGGGTAATTCAGTTCAGCCCCTGTAAAAGATGAGCTCATGAAGGCAATAGGGATTTCATTTCTTTCATCATTTTTTTGTGTTAACACAACAACATAAGATCGATCGAAGGCGAAAGTGTAAAGAGTGAAATCTTGTGAGAAATCAAGACTCGTCAAGGAAGGGGCTTCCACTATGGATTTTTTGATGGAATCAAAGGCTTGACTTTCCTGTGGTCCCCAATGATACTGCGCATCCTTTTTAATTAAATTATATAACGGTCTTACCATTTTTGAAAAACTTGGGACAAATCTTCTGACAAAATTAATCTGGCCTAAAAGGGA
>SNQJ01S0035860.1:58831-73251 GCA_010110895.2 Picea sitchensis | reverse complement strand
GGACTGTCGACTGTTTCCCCAGGCATCACTGTAGTGATTGGTAACCTTAGTGGCCTATCTCTTTAGGGTCTTTACACAAGGTGACTATGGAGGGGAAAGTCTTCATAGTACCTGGAATCAACGTTGGCCAAACTCACTCGGGCTCCTTGGAGGGTATACCCACGATTATGTGTGGGAGCTTGCACTAGGGTGTAAGTCCATTAAGCAGGTCGTCAACGTAACTTTTCAACCCGCTCTATCTCAACCCCTTCTTACATTGTTCCCATGACGTTGGATTTCATCACCAACTAGTGTGCTCATTGTAAGAAGGTTTTGTTTGTTGCTTGCTTCCTAGATTTTTAGCGTGTGTTGTTTGTTCTCCCTAGCAGACTCTAGGTTGGATTTATTTAATGACGTCAGTTTCTGGAATGACCAATGAAGTAACCCCTACTCTAGGGGAACCTTTTGTTTTTCTGTCTTATGGAAACATTGGTCCTCCTCACATTGCTACTTTGAGCCTTCCAGGTCTCACTATTGGATTACCGATATGGTTTTTTTCCACTCAGGTAATCCTGAATGTAGTTAGTGCTTTAGTCACAAGCATTTCCCCCATGAGCATCAACCTCATGTTGATCCTTCACCTTCTTCACCAGTAAGGTCTTCTTCACCTTCTTCGCTTGCAAGGTCGCCTTCCATTTAATCTTCTTCGTCGAGTGAAAGTTCTGAAGCTAGTAATCTGGTGAATAAGAAGAAGAAGAAAAGGAAGATTAAGAAGAAGAAAGATAAACAAGGGTCAAATCTTCCAACCACTTTCAAACATGTTGGAAAACAACTAGTTACTGTTAATCATGTTGGGAGTGTTGATGATGTCAAAATCACCCAAACAACTCGTAAGCCCAAGTACCCTTCCAGGCTTTGTAAGGGTATCCATCTTATTAAGGATTTCCTTGGCCTACCTAAGGTTATAGAATTATGGTCTACACATATTTTCCAACTCATGTCATTAGCCTCTGAACAACATGCTGATGACTTCCCATCAACTAGTCACGATATAGTTGGGAAGAAGAAAAGTAGAGCCAAGTTTCCATGTATGTTATGCAAAGGGAGTCATCTAACTCATCTTTGCCCTAATATGGAAGAAGCCTCGAAATTCCTAGAAGACATGATTGTTTCACAGTCTCAACTTCCAACTGCTTGTCGCAAACTTTGTCTCAACCCACCTGTAGTTGATGGAATGATCAATCTGGTTCCCCCGTCGGTCAATCTGATTGATCAAGTGGTCAATCTAGTCACGTCTTTGGTTGAACCAGTAGACCAAGTGGTTCAGCTGATCCCATCCTCGATTGATCTCACTCTCTCGTTAGAGAGTGACACCAAAGAGGTCGATTTGTTTCCACCCGTCAACCCCATTCTCCCCTTAGAGAGCGAAACCCAAGTGGTCGATCCGGTTCTTTCATCGGTCGATCCCACTCCTCCTTTGACAAGTGTTAAAGTGACTGATCCAATCCCTTCCTCGGTCAGTCCCACCCTTCATCCGAAGAGTGCCAAAGTGGTTGATCCAATCCCATCATCGGTCAATCCCACTCTTCCTCTAAAGAGTGCCAAAGTGGTTGATTCGATCCCATCATCGGTCGATCCTACTCTCCCGCTAGAGAGTAAACCCAATACTACCCACATTTTTCTCGTTGATACAGAATCTCCCGTGCTGAGGGGTATTCCTCCTTCTCTCGTGGAACCTCCTCCAAGTAATGAGACCATCCTTTTTAATTGGGGTGTGCTAACTGGACCTCGTCTTCCCTCTCACATTCCTTTCCAGATTACAGTACATGTTTTTGGTCGAGATGTTCCTCATACGCTGATAGATGAAGGTTCATCTATTAGTATTTTGTCCTCTATTGCTTGGAAAGATTTGGGTTATCCTCCACTTGCACCGGTTACACAGAATCTGTTATCTTTTAACAGAAGAACCAATCAACCTTTAGGGACCCTTCCTCATTTTCCTGTAATTTTGGGAGGGAAAACTGTCTTTATTGATGTCATGGTAGTCCAAGACCCCTTGGATTTTTCTTTACTCCTTGGGAGAGATTATGTCTAGGCCATGAAAGCTATTGTGTCTACTCCTTTTCATGTGATATCTTTCCCTTACGATGGAGAAGTTGTGACTGTTGATCAACTTTCATTCATTGACCCCAACTAGATTGCCTCCCTCAATGGTTCTTATATGCAGACGGTATCGCCCCCACCACAGGTCAATTATGTGGCGTTGTCACCCATGGCTTCAACTTCGGATGACTTAGATCTAGTAGTTGACATGGTGATCTCTTTGATAGGGTTGTTAGAGCATGATCTCTTTACTCCTGTTGCGACCCTTGACATGGTGTCCTTCCGGAGTGTGTTTCTTCCTTCCAGTGAAGACCTCTTGGAAGCCATGACCGAGTTTTGTCCCTTGACATGGTGTCATTCTAAAGTATTGTCCCCTTGGAATCCATGATCAAGAAGAGTTCCAAGGATAGTTTTTGCGTCTCTAAGGAAACCTCGTTAAAAAATGAAACAAAAGTCTTTGAGCATAGTTTTCTAATTTCAAGCTCGTGAAAAAATAAAACTAGTTATGAGGATAGTTTTTGCATCTCTGTGGAAACCTTGTTAAAAAAAGAAACAGATGTTACGAGCATAGTTCTTGTTTCTATGTCAAGCTCGTTAAAAAATGAAATAGTTTTCCCCCTCTCTATTTGAGTCAAGTCCTTCGTCTAGTATTTGAAGCTTGATTTCATTCTCCTTTGCAGTTGGATGAAATGAATCTTGGGGGGCATTTGCCTCAACCTCTGGACTTCATCCTAAAGTTGAGCCACTAGCTTCTTAAACTTGGGGCTAAGTACCAACCATTCATGTGTTATGCGTTGGGAAGTCGCAAGCATAGTTTTATATGGTTCAAGCTTGTGTAAAAATGAAACCACTTACCTCAGGCATAGTTTCCTCTAGTTCAAGCTTGCGTAAAAATGAAACCAGGTCCAAGCATAGTTTTGTTTAGTTTTCAAGCTTGTGTAAAAATTAAAATCTATCCCAAGCATAGTTTTGTTTTGTTTTAAATCTTGCGTAAAAATAAAAACAATCCCGAGCTTAGTCTTTGTTCTTAATCATGCTCGTAAATACATGAGAATAAGTTACCGAGCTTAGTCTTTGTTCTTTCTCATGCTTGTAAATACATGAGAATAAGTTACCAAGATTAGTCTTTGTTATTTCTCGTGATCTTAAATCAATGAGAATGTAACCAAGTATACTTTTATCACTTTTTCGGACTCGTAAAGGTTATATGAAAAAGAAACCTCCTGGAGTTCCCTTTAAGCTCTTTTTAGACTCTCTAAAAATGAAAAGATTGTTGAGAGACCTTGTTCTCTTCACGCTCGTTAAAGTGTTTGAAGGAAACATCTGTTGAGTGATAGTTTATCTCTTTTTCGGTCTCATTAGACTACTTTACGAAAAAGGAACTGAGAGAGTTCTCTTTTAAGTGTTTTTCCAGACTCTATAATCATGAAAAACCTTGGAGTTTTCTATCTTTAGACTCATTAAACAAACATCGACACGCCCATACGGGACCGAACCACTCCTTCCTAGGGTTCGTTAAACATACTCCGATGGACTCTTCTGAAGGATGAGCTTACATTACAAGCATATGTTATCCTCCTCAAGCTTGCGTAAAAATAAAGAGGTACTATCCAGAAATGGTGGAGGAAAAATTGGGAAAGAAATGTATCTAAACCTGTATTCTATGGAAGAGTCACCTTTGAACATGACACCCTTTCACTCACTTTGTGTCTAGGTTGGAAAATCCACTTGTCTCTTGATCATACTCCTTTATAAGATTACAAATCGGTCTTTGATCCCTGTTGTTGAGTCAGTGTTTCCAAGACAGTTTTCATATCATCAATATGTTCAAATAGAAGTTCAACCCGGAAAGCCTTCTATTGCATTAGCCATTTCTGCAGTCCTTAAGCCTTGTATTGCGTCGGCCATCCTTGAGTCCATCTTGAATCACTTGTTACTCTGACCTACATCAAATCTTGTTACTTGTTTCATTTCATTGATGTGGGATACATTAAGGCCCTCCTGTGACGAGTCTTTTCCTATCGAATTCAACTCATTATCCAAGAATTAGACTTAGAAAATAATTGGTACCTTGGAACTTGCATGCCTCAATGGCAGGTTTCCTCGCTTTTGACAGTGGGTTTTCATTATTGACCCCTGATTGGAAGATTCCACCGAGTGTTCGACCTCATCTCATTGATTCACATTCGTTGGATTGTACTAGTGTACCTTGGGAGTCATTGACATTAATGGTGATTTCTCTCATGCTTGTTAACAGTATACACTAATGATCGGTAATCAAGTGGTTTCTACCATTTTTTACTTCAACACATGTATTCACATGGTTAGATTCGTACTATAGAGTGGTGGAGATGAAGACCCTAGATCTTGTCTGATAGATTCAGGTTGCGTTGGAGTATATTCAGTTTTTACTGTTGCATAGATCCACATTCTATGTCTTGTGGCTATGTTCAAATTTGAGTCTTTAACACATAGATCCAAATTGTATTTTTGGTGGCAATGTTCATATTTGAGTCATATTGGCATGGATCCACAGTGTATGTTTCATGGCCATGACCTATCTTACTTGACATGGATCTTCGCATGTCGGCATTTATGCTTTGAGTCATTTTTATTCTAAGTATGGGAATGCCTACCTCAATGATGATATATTATTGTACTGTATTTCCTTATTTGTTGGTAGGTTTCCGACCGACTGTTCCTTGTTCCCTACACACACTCGACAAAGTATTTTAGCTATCACTCTGTTCTAACTTCATACTTTGGGGGGCTCTCTGTTACACATTATTTTCTTCATCCCTATGACCGTTAATGATGTAAACCTATATATTGCCTTCAGAGGGATCAGCGGTCTGAGTTCTTGAAGAGAGAAGGGAGAAGAACTTTTCCTGAGAAAAGAAGTTGCATTTTCCTTTGTAAAAACCCTATAAAAAAGGAAGTTTGTAGGTTGCTATATAGGCAGGGTGTGAGAATGCTTGATTCTCGCAGGTTGCACCATAGCTGGGTTGTGAGAGGTTCACAGGTTGCTCTATAGGCAGGGTGTGAGAATGCCTACACGTGAGAAAAACGAGCATTTTCTCGAATCTTCTAGAAGGAGAAACTTCCATGGTGAGGTGGCATCCGAATGGTTTGGATCTTACTCACTTTCATGATTTAGTGGGATAATCCTAACCTCCTCACCTTATCCTCTTCAACTTATAAAAGGAGAGGGGCTCTCATGGAAAAAGTTAGCTTGTAGCTTGGAGCTTTTGGGATTGGCTAAGTTGGATTTGGCTTGGAATTATTAGCTTGGTTAGAGTGGTTTTGAGTTTTGCCTTTTTCAAGATAGATTATGAATACTATCATATCTGTGCTCTCAGAATTCTTGGAGTGAAAGTGTGTGGGGAATAAAGGACAGTTGGAAGGGACCTTACGACATCAAGGCCATGGTTGTAATCTATCTTTCACATTTAATATGATACAGTAATATGATTCTTTCCTATAAAACTCATTGTGTTTTATTGTATGATTACTTGATCACATACATAGGTTTATATTGAGTTTATGCTATTACTATCACTTTGGTTGGTTATGTTATTTTGAAGGTTCATCATTATATGAGCGTTGGAACAAAGCTAGGATGGCGATGGCGAGAGGAAGAGACATTTAAATGGTATGTCACTCATCCCTCTTTAGTTAGTAAATTCAATATCTAAAACTTAAGGAAAGCATCATGTTCTGGTGTGTTTTGTTCTAGATCTAGGTAGATCTAGGGAGATCAGTTAATGTCTGCACCTACCGATTAGTTCGATAACAAAATCCGAGGGGGAAATGTCCACATATTGACTGGTTCCCCTCTCCTTGAGAGGCCAGTCAAGAAGTAAATGTCCTTAGTCGTTGGAGTCTACGACTGTCCCTCTATCATGAATACCACTGCATCTGGATGCCATTAGTATACTAGGGTATTGAGTAGCCTAGGTTGTGCCCTCATAAATGGACACCAAAATAAATTCCACAACCCACATTGTTTCAATGTGGCAATGGCAGTAGGGTCCTCATCGACCAATACATCAATTCCCTCGTGTTCCCTCTCCCTCGAATGGACATACATCATGTTCCATGGAAGATAAAAGCGAGTTAGCTCTTGCATTTTAAGTTTTTTTCCAAGATTTTGAGGGTGTATGTGGGTTGTTTTGGTCATAGTCATGTATGTACGCGGGGATATTGTTTTCTGCCTGAGTACAAATGCAGGTTGTCCTTGGACATCCTGCGTACACACAAGGCTTCTCTTTTTAGGAGAACACACACCCTCAAAAACAAAAAGAAATGCATAATAAAGGAATTGAAATGTAAGAGGGATACATTTGTACTTACTTGGTCTGAGCGGAAGTTCGTTTCATCCTCTAAAGCTCCCAAAATCAACTTCTTTAACAAGGGGGTTGTTTCTCCTTCTAGTCAATTTTCAAAATGCAATGGTGAAAATGAGTTGTCAACTTCTATTTATAGACTTTTTTGGCCCTTTTTTGACACTTTTTTTACCCCCTTTGTCATTTTTCCTAGCTTGGAAATCATTTAATTCCGTTCATGATTTTCTTATTGGATGTTATGATACACTTATCCTTTTGGTTTGGTAACTTTTTGGGGGATGGGTCACTTTAAAAAATCCTTTGGTAAAAGTTGGTTTTTCCAACTTTTTGCATATAAGTTAGGATTTCACCTCCACTTTCTTCATATCGTTGTCTTTTCCAATTTTCCATAGGATCGATCCCACCGAAGTGAGACATGGAACCTTCATTGCCTCTCTAGAAGTGTCATAATTAGGTGGTAGAGCCTACCTTTACATGGATTCCCTAAGTAGATCTTTGTTGCATTTTGAAATCCATGCTATCTATAATGAATATAGGATCGGGAGCCCTTGTTAGTCCTGTCATGATTACAACATTGAGCCTCATTCATCTGATGCACCATCATTCTTGGCCTCACCCTCAGGACTCCCAAAATGAGCATGATTTGTTTTATTTTGAGCTCGCTTTGAAATATGAAAGCGACATCCGACGAGACTGCATTTATGCTTTTCGATCTTGTCAAGATTAACTAGGAAAAGTAACCTTATGGAGTCTTATTTAAGCCCTTTCTAGACTCTCCAAACATGAAAATATTGCCAAGCGATCTTGTTTCCCTTCACGCTCACCAAACTCAAATTTGAAGGCACGTTTTTCCAGTGGTAATTTACCCCTTTTTGGTCTGGATGGTCAATTGTACGAATAAACGTATACTCTAGGAACTTCGGTTCACTAGAAGAGTATTCTCAGGTATAAGTTTAACCCTTTTTCGAGCCTCCGGGACTAAATTTATGAAAAAGGAACATTGTCCTTGGTTTTGTTTTATCATCTTTTTCGGGCTTTGGAGATTACTTACGAAAAAGGAACCCCCGCGGAGTCCATAGTTAAGCTCTCTTTAAACTACCTAAAATTGAAAATATCGTTGAGTGACCTTGTTCATCCACACTCGTTAAAGTGGTCCAGAAGAACATCTAATGGCATGAGTTTACCCCCTTTTTCGTCCTGTATAATATAGAGGAAAAATGTATGCCTTGGGAGATTCGTCTCACCGAGAGAGTTCACCTCAGTAATTTTTATACTTTTTCGAGCTAAGGGGACTAAATTCAAAAAAAGGTTTTGAGTCCATACTTAAGCTCTTTCCAAACTCCTTAAAATTGAAAAGATTGTCGAGTGATCTTGTCTTTGTCACACTCGTTAAAATGGTTTTGAATAGATTTATTTTCGGTGCAAGTTTAACCCTTTTTCGCACTAACTAGACTATCTCCGAAAAAGGTACTCTTTGGAGTCTTCTTTTACATTTTTTCAGACTCTCTAAACATGAAAAAACTATCGAGCTTACATTATCTAGGCTCCTTAAAATTACATTGAAGGGGGTTTCATTGTGTCTTGTTAATTGCATTTGAATCTCTGCATCTTTGGCCTAATTTTGTCTCCATGTTGCTCCCAACTGAACCTTTGAAGCATGCTTTATATGCAAGCCTTGTAGCACTTTGCCTCTGCGACCTGACACCTTGACCCATGGAGGAATTTTCCCCAAGTGTCCTTTTCCTGCACATGTCTCATTTCTCTGAGAATTATTGTGTTACTTGTGCCCGGAACTACTATGCTTTCTTGTGACACTCATTCCTCCTTTGTAACATAGCATTCTTTTATTCTTTTTCAAGATCTTTAAAAAATTTAAAAAGACAAAAAAAAACCAAAAAGAGTGGATGGGAAATATGTATTTGTTTTTGGTAGCACAAAGAGTCACCCTTGGACAAAGAACATCATTTTGTTTGTTCGTCAAGCATTTGGTTCTAGTATGACCTTAGGTAGTTGTTCCCATTACATAGAGTTGTTTCCTCCTTCGTTTGGTTACTCTTCCAAACACATGGAGAGTTTGTGTTGCCTCATGCATCAAGAACTTATGTCAATGTCATGTTGCATGAGTCTGATCATCTTTCGTGCTTTCTTCCAAGGGAATTTTCACCCAACCTGAGTCATCCTTTCTGAATTTTGTCTCTTTACCTCATGAGTCGGCCATCCCAAGAGTCCAGTCAAGTCCTGATTCAAAATCGATGAAGTTCTTTGCCTAATCACCGAGATCCTCACGTGTTTTCCCGATGAGCCATTGAAAACCTCAGGGTAGTGAGTTATGCACTCCCATTATACTCCTACCTGAGTTTTGAATATCTTGAAGTTGTTTCTCAAGCTATGAAGATGTCATCTCCAGCCATCGGGCATTATTGGCTTCTTGAAGATGGATACTATACTTGTATATCTTTGATTTTGAGATGTAGATCTGTTGTGTATTACTCGCAGCTACACTTTATATAGTTATATGACATGTATCTGGAGTGTATTTGATTGGAAGGCATGATTTATTTTAATCCCGAGCATGGGTATGCCCGCCTCGGAGAGACACTTGTTATTTTACATATGGCACCTCACGAACTCTAGTCCTAGGCTCACTGAATTTCGTACATTGGTGAATATTTTGTAATGTATTTCGGCCATCAGATACCCTTATGACCTCACACATTATGGGGCATCTGTTATAACCCTAAATTTCTCTACACATCCATACATGGCCTTGGTCCTCTTACTTTAATTTTTTGCTAAAGAACTGTTGAGTTTCTCTTCTTAAAAACCATTTTTTTGAATATGTATTGTTGGACAACTGAGAGGGGGGGTGAATTAGTTGTAACCTTGCTTAAAAAATCATACTTATTTTAAACTCTTTCCATATCACTCAATGACAATCACAATAATGCAAGGAAGTAAGCAATAAACCATTCAGCATCATTCACACAAATGAGATACACAGAGACAGATATTTCCTGAGGAAACCCATAAAAGGAAAAAACCTCTTCTTCTTTATATGATAAGTAATTTGTACATTCTTTACATTATCATACATATGATCACCAACTCATAATGAGGCTACAACCTCTGTTTTGCATGCTGCTACTTGTTGAGAGCACCAACTCTCTAGATTCTCTAGCACCAACTAGAAGAAAGCACCAACTCCCTGGTTTCTCTAGCACCCACTAGAAGAAAGCACCAACTCCCTAAGTGTTCCAGCACCAATTGGATGGAAGCACCAACTTCCATTCACACAGGCACCAACCTATATAATAGAGAACAACAGTTCTCCCTTGCACCACCCTGCCACCCTAGTTTCTCTGGCTGCAACCAGATGGAAGCTACAACTCCCTTTGTTCAATCACCGACTTGAACCTATGAGGACAATAGTCCTCCCTAGCACCTCCCTTCTACCCTAATATCTAAATATTTTCTATTAATACTTATTGCAGCGATATAATTTCTTCAATGTCTTACCGGTCTCATCATTGTTCTGCTACACTGCGTTGCTCTGTCTGCATCAGTGTCTTCTGCACACTCCTTGTGCTTTCTGTTCTTTTGCCTTTTATTCTCTTTGTGCCATGTTCGTTCAATGCACCATTCCCCTTCTGTGCATTTATGTTGCTTCACTCTGCCTCCTTCTTCACACTTCAATCACACTCAATAGCTCCATTTCTTCTTTGTTCAACATTTTTATACTTTATGTGCACCTTCTGCATGAAATATGCTTCTTGCTCTTTCCTCCTCTCTGGCCCCATTCTCCTCCACATCGTGGTGTTTTCTCCACTTCACTCTTCCACACCTATCCCATCTCCTATGTGCCACATTGTCTCTCTATGTTCTGCATCTCCTGCTCATTCTGAGTGCTCTGCCTGATCATCATGGTAACTCTTCAGCTTCTTTGTCAGTTTTCCCCATGCATCCATCATCACTAGGTGTTATCTCGAGATTCCTTAGCTTCTCTAGTAGTTGAGACTCTTCTTCTTCTCTGTCATAGACGAGCTCATCCTCTAGCAGAAACCATCATTTGTTTCTAGCTGTTACACTGTGAAGTGCAACAATATCCCTCCGATCTTATTCAAATTCATCTACACCGTTGAATTGACTTAATTGAATCTTGCGTTCATTTTACCATTTTTCACTTCGGCATTTCAGGATCCCCATGGTGAATATTTCATTACTCTCCATGTCCTGATCCCCAAAACTCTAAAATGTAGCTTGCCTCTTCGAGTTCTCTTCTACAATTCTTCGATGATGTGACCACTTAAATATGACCCCTCTCAAATCACACAAGCGCTTTGATCTCCAAATCAACGGTCCTCGATCCATGGTGATCGGACGACTATCCTCTTCCCCGGGACTTCAGCCTTTGAGACTTTGGGGGAGTGATGGAGTTAAAACTCCCGAAGCAAAAACTCTCGGAGTGAGGTCAGTCTTGGGTCACTCAATGACGTGTCACGACTGGAGTGCCTGTCACGTGTCACTCAGAATTGTGATTTCCAATGGCCTGAAATTCCTAATCAACTCGACACTTTTCATTGTCTGATCATTCCATGTGTCATAGTCTTCCACCTATCCTTTCTATCATGGTCTGTCACATTCTCCTCCTGGATCTATCATCCCAGATCACTTCGGGATTTCGCATATCACGATTTCAACATTCTTGATGTGAATGTTCTCGAAACTTCCAAGTCACGGTCTGTGAAACTTCGGAATGAAGTTAGATCAGCTTTTCGACTTTTCACACTTTGCAACTTCGGGACTCTTGTGATGAGGAATCTTGACACTTGACTCCTCCATCTCCTGGTATCCAAAACTCTGGTATCTGAAACTGTCTCCTGCTTTTGGGATTTCGGTGTTTCGTATTTCGCAATTCCAGGACTCCCGTGGTGAAGTGTTTTGACACTTCAACTCCTGGTATCTAGAACTGTCTCATGCTTTTGGGATTTTGGCGTTTCTCATTTTGTCGTTCTATCATTTAATCACTCCTGTGGTGAAGTGTTTCGACACTTCAACTCCCGGTATCTGGGACTCTGAAATGGATTTATTTCCTAGTCAGTAAAACTCTTGTTGATGTGCCTCTTTCGGGATTTCGGGATTCGGGATTTCGCAACTCCGAGACTCCTGTGTTGAAGAGTCTCAAATATTAACTTATCAATATCCCAGTATCTAAAACTCTGAAATGGAGTCTGATCAACATATTCGGGTGTTTCTCATTTCACCATTTCAGTATTCTTTTCGTGAGTTACTTCCTTGAATCTTCCAATGCCCGGTATCCGAAACTCCGAAATGGAGTTTACGCTTCTGATCTTTCCATGCAATTATCCCTGCACTATTGATCTTCCTTGCCTACTCGTTTTCCATCAAATAAACAATTACACTCTTGCATTCTTCATGTACCTCTACACTATCTCTTCTGAGCTTACATTGTCCCTATTTTTCCATCTTTGCATACTCTGATATTTCCATCAATGACAAGCACATCTACCTGAAAACATGCCAACAATCTCCCCCTTTGGCATTGATGGCAACCCTAAATGACTGTGCTAATATTTTTGAACCTCCAACTATAGCACCTAGTCTAAACCACTCCTTTTCTCCCCCTTCGACATCAATGTCAAAGAAAACATGCTCCCCTTGAGCGGTTGTATTATTTTTAGGAGGTATCATATATTTAATCAATACAAAGCTCCCCCTAATAGGATGGACTCTCTTAGGTGTGAGACGGGATGACACCCAGCTTCTGTCGGAGATATTCAAATGGTGTCTTGGCTAGGGGTTTAGTAAAGATGTATGCAATTTGTTCTGTGGTTGGAATGTAATGGACCTGAACAACCTTATTGGTGACCTGCTCTCTCAGAAAATGGTATTTTATGGGAATATTCTTGGTCTTGGAGTGGAATACAAGATTCTTAGACACAATGATGGCACTAGTGTTATCACAATTGATTGGGATCGGTGCAACGTACCTCCAAGTATGCAAGTGTATGAATCATCCATAATATCTGGGTGCAACAGGTAGCAACAACAATGTACTATGCCTCTGTATTTGATAAAGAAATGGAACCTTTCTTTTTACTAAGCCATGCTACTAATGAGTCACCCAGGAAGAATGATCCTCCACTGGTGCTTTTTCTCTCATCAACGTAGTTTGCCCAATCTGCATTTGAATAGGCAGCTAACTAAAAATTTTGATTTCTAGGATACCACAGACCATAAGTCATTGTTTCCTTCAAATACCTAAATATCCTTTTGACAGCTAGAAAATGACTCTGTTTAGGTGCAGACTGATATCTTCCTACCATTCCAACAACATGCATTATGTCTAGGTGATATGTTGTGATGTACAGCAGGCTACCGATCATTGATCTATATGAACTTTGATCAACATCAGGTGAGTCATCATCCTTACTTAATTTTCATCCAATAACCATAGGTGTGCCCATAGGTTTAGAGTCTTCCATTTGAAATCTTTTCAACATTTCTCTTAGATATTTTTCTTGAGAAATGAACATCCCTTTAGACCTCTGAGTAATTTGCAAACCAAGAAAAAATGACAGTTCACCTATCATAGACATTTCAAACTCAGACTCCATGGAAGAAGCAAACCATTGTACCAATGAATCCTTATTACATCTGAAGATGATGTCATCTACATAGACCAATACAATGAGCAGATCATTATCCTTTGTTTTGATATACAGATTGTTATCAATTGTTCCTCCCTTGAACCCTTTGTCTTTGAGATATGTATCCAGTCTGTGATACCAGGCTCGAGGGGCTTGTTTTAACCCATATAAAGCTTTCTTCTGCTTGCATACTAAGTCAGGATTATCAGATAGTTTGAAACCCTCTGGTTGTTCCATATAGACTTCTTCACTTATATCTCAATTTAGAAAGGCTAACTTGACATCCATTTGATAGACTTTAAACCTTTTATGACAAGGATAGGCAAGAAACATTTTGATAGCTTAAAATCTTGCTACGGGCGCAAATGTTTCATCAAAATCCAGTCCTTCTATCTGAGCATACCCTTTACAGACCAATCTTGCTTTGTTCTTGACAACTTGTCCCTGCTCATTCAATTTATTCTTAAAAATCCATTTGGAGCCAATGACATTTTTACCTTCAGGTCTATGAACTATCTCCCACGTATTTATTTTCTCAATCTGATCAAGTTCATCATTCATTGCTTTAACCCAATGGTCATCTTTGCTAGATTCATTAAAATTCTTGGGTTCCAGCATGGATATGAAAGCTCTATGTGATTGTTCGATGTTTTTGATTAGCTTTCTCTTGGTTTGTACACCTTTGTCTTTTTCACCAATTATCTGACTTGTAGGATGATTCTTTTGAGTGATTATGGAGGAGGAATTTGAAGTTGTCTATTGATTTGAGTCTATCTAAGTATCTGTGTCTTCATCTGATTCAGAGTCTTCATTTTCTGATTCTTGGACCTGTTCATCTTCAGCTTTAGTTGTGTCTTTTGTACAGGACTCATTACTGTACACCTCTCTTGCTGGGATTCCCTCATCAAATTTTACTTCAATACAGTCAACCATTTTATGCAGCCTCTTATTATATCATCTATATCCTTTGATGTTTGTAGAATACCCTAAGAAGACACCTTCATCAGCCCTGTCATCATATTTTCCAAGGTTCTCATCATTATTCTTTATGTAGCATTTACTCCCAAAGACTTTGAAGTGTTTAATTGAAGCATGTCTCCCATACCATAGTTCATAAGGTGTCTTGTCACTTTGTGGTCTGAGGTGGGATTTGTTAAGAACATGTACTTCTGTGTGTATTGCTTCTACCCAGTAGGTTTGGCCAATGTTCTTCTCATTCATCATTGACCTAACCATTTCCTGCACTATTTTGTTTCGCCTCTCAACTACTCCATTTTGTTGTGGAGTTATTGGGATGGTGTATTCTCTCTTGATCCCATGCTTA